>JAZHPH010001424.1:0-10142 GCA_037356405.1 Nasonia oneida | reverse complement strand
TTCGCTTCTTTTATAACCTTGTCTAAGACTTTGGCATAGGTGAGATACTCATGTTTGAGTTGATCATTAGATCTATCTTTGCGCCATAGATTATACAATAATTCTTTAGTATTACAAGATTGTACTATCGCATCGTTTATCCAGGACTTCCTGCGTTTATGCCCTGCTTTTTTTCTCCTAAAAGTAGCCTTTTCTATACATAGTTTTATTTCGCTAATCAATTTTTCAGTAGCGTTAGGATCATGTATTGACAATATTGAGTCCCAGTTTCTAGAATTAGCAATGTACACTAATCTTTTATAATCAACAACCACAGAGGGTTCAGGCGCTATAGTTTTAAATCTTCCAAAGGAAACAAAAATTGGATAGTGGTCAGTTAAAGAATTAATTGGTTTATAAGTAGCAGTGTCAATACATGAACCTTTACAGTTTCCAACAGGAGATCTGGTAATTCCGTTAAAACCGGGTAAATAACCCTTGTCCAAAAAGTTACAGAGGAACTCCTGGCTCACTTTATCTGATTCTAGTAGGTTGATGTTAAAGTCACCTATAAGTAGGTGATTTTTTACTTTTTTCTTTTTATCTAAAAAATTGTTTAGTGCAAGTAAGAATTCACTTTTAGGTATTTCATGAGAACTATAAATCGATGAAACATCCACATAGCTGTTATTGCTTAATTTGATATGAATATTAATCAACTTGATTCTGCCACATTCGATAATCCAGCTATCATGTTCAATGCTACTATCAACAAAAACCACAACTCCATCATTTTGATTTAGTCGGCTATCATTGTAGTAACTATTGTAACCATCCAATTTATAGATCTTGTAGTTAAATTGTACAAACGTTTCAGTGCATACCAACATTGAAGGCTTCTTTGCCAGACTATTTAACAAAATTTTCAGCTTATCAAAATTTGCCGACATACTACGTATGTTGACATGCATAATATAATCACAATTGCTGCCAAGCGCTGTGATTATATTGTTGTTGAATATTAATGTTGTAAATTATTTAATTTACTTTCTCAAAGTTTATTGAGTTGTTTGTCTAAAATATACTTAATTAATCAGAGTGCAGTCTCTTACGTTTATGCGCTATTTGGTGTGTGTGTGTGTGATGGGGGGGGGGGGTTTGAAGATTTTTCAAAATCACATCAAACTGAAAGAATTTTACGTTATTTGGGGGGAGGGGGGCAGAGTGGCGGGACGATGGAAGGGGGAGAGTTGCCAAAATGATCATAAAATATAGAAAAATACATATATTTTTTTGTTCTCAGGAATTCATGTTATGCAAAGATGAAGAAGATGATCCGCGACGATGTATCACTGAAGGAAAGGTTGTCACTGCGTGTGCTCTCGAATTTTTCAAAAAAATTAAAAAACATTGTCAAGATGAATTTAGTCAATATTATAATTGCATCGACAAATCAAGTGGAGAATCAGCGTTTTCGCCGTAAGTCTATTGAACAAGATTTGTTTGTATCAAGGGGGGTAAGCTTTATACAGTGTGCCGTTTGGAGCACCGCATTAAAAAACTTATGCACGTTTAACGAATCTTCTACACTTTATTAAAATTTTATATTCGGTCGATTTTGTAAAGACCCTCGAAAACTCATAAAAATAAAAAAATTAAATCTATTTACAGTAGGAATGTTCTTTGAACTATAACGGAGTGGAGTTTTCGACAGCAGTCTCGCAGACGTCAGCTGCGTGCAGTGCAACTGCCGTCGGGACAATCACCTCGTGATAATCGAGACAAGGTCTCGTTTCCTCGTGATGTGTCGAGGCTCGTAGTGAACCGGCCAAGATCGAGTAATGACTAGCTGCAGCTTTCATGCATGTGTATCATGAATCGATACGCGTGCCCGCGGATGCGGCAGGGAACTTAGTCTCGGGGACGGGGATCGGGTTCGCGGTAATAACTGACGCCGAACACAGATTTCAAGTAGATTAGAGAATGAATATATATTGTTGACTCCAAGATATGTTACACGAGCACACACGCGGGTGTGCGAGACGCAGACGAACGGCGTAGTCGGATATCGGGATGGAGCTTTTACGATCGATGTGGTTGATGACGGTGGTTTGGGTGGTATGAGGTTTATGTATTTTAGTTGTTGTTGTTGTTGCTCCTGTTTGGTGGTGTCCAGGATAAAAAGTTCTCCAGCTGTTCCTCAGTTTCAATGACGATGGCGCGGTTGTCGATGAGACGGATGTGGAGCCTGCCGTTTTTTACGTAGGTCCGACATCCCTCCCTCTTCTTGACCTCCAGAGAGAGAGAGAGAGAGAGAGAGAGAGAGAGAGAGAGAGAGAGAGACAGAGAGAGACAGAGAGAGGCAGAGAGAGACAGAGAGACAGAGAGAGAGAGAGAGAGAGAGAGAGAGAGAGAGAGAGAGAGAAGATAGCCTGCACGGTAAGCTAGCCTGAACGAATCTGTCGCGCGTATACTAAGTCTCGCGCGCGAAGCTCTCTCTCTCTCTCCCCACTCACCGTCGCGGTGTGCTCTCTCTCTCTCTCTCTCTCTCTCTCTCTCTCTCTCTCTCGTTGCTCTGCCGCTGCTCACCTGTAACATGCATCTATTATACAGTAATATGATACAATTATTGTATGCTGGGGAGGTTACGACGAGTTAACAACGTTCCTCGACATAGAACTTAAACCGTTTAGGTCACCGAAAATAATTTCAATTCTATTAAATTTCAATTAGTTTTTAGCAATAAAAGCGCTCAAAATATGTCCGTTTGTCCGTCTGGATTTCTTTTTGCATCTATTTACAAAACTTAATGTATTTTATAAATAAAAAACTATCAAATGGTATAAACAGGTACCTACGAAGAGTAGTAGATTTCAGAACTTCGAAGACTAGTACGTTTCGTTGTTTGCCGCGAAGACTAGCACTTTTCACTTTTCGCCGCGAAAAGTAGTACGTTTTATGGCTCAAACTAATAATGCTCTTTTTAGTATAAGATAAACTTATGATAATTCAATAATTTTTGTACTAGCTGACATTTTGCATGTGAATGTTACTATGTACCACTATAGTGTTCATAAATATCATCAATCTTTTAAGTATAAAGCCTCGAAGCCGCTAGTGTTTTCATGAAAAGTGCTAGTTTTCGCGGCAAAGACGTGAAACGAGCTAGTCTTGGCGGCAAAGTTGTGAAAAGTGCTAGTCTTCGCGGCGAAAAGTGAAGTACTACTCTTCCAGAAGGATTTGAAACGTGCTAGTCTTCGTAGGGAGCGACGATATGATAAAAATATACATTCCAACCATAAAACATTTTCAAACTTTGGTCCAGATGCATTGGAAGCTGTGAGAACAAGTCCAAAAAAAAATGAAGGAATAAATGTATTGGTTTTTATATTTTCGACATATATTGTAACATAATTTCATACAATCAATCTTGTGCAGACACAGTAATATATCAAACGGTACTTATACAGACTTTTGTGGACTTATGCGGACTGGTGCATAACTTTTCGGAAATGTCGAAACTTACAACGTGACTTGTGTGGACAGAGAGTGATTTTTGCTTTAACACAATGGTAGTTGTGCGAACACTTTTATACATACACCATGACCTATCACTGTAAAAATAGAGCATATCTGTACAAATAATTATTTGCAGCATCCTTTTTATCTGGGCCAAATCAATGCAAAAACAAAATCCGGACGGACGGACATTGTTAAAGCGCTTTTATTGCCCAAAACTAATTGAAATTTGATACAATTGAAATTTTTTTCGGTAACCTAAACGATTTAAGTTCAAAGAACATTTCTACTGAAAAATAGATTTAATTTTTTTATTTGTACAAGTTTTGAAGGGGTTTTACAAAATCGACCAAATATAAAATTTTAATGTAGTGTAGAAGACATTAAATGAGCATCCGTGGCTCAGTTGGTTAAGGCACACGCGCTAACTAGCGGATACGCGCTTGCTCAAGGAGTCGTGGCTTCGAAAAACTCCAAATAGTTTTTGAGATATTAGAAAAACCTGTTTTTGGGGGTAAACTTCAAGGGTGATCTTCACCCCTTAAATCAACGAGTTAGCACGTAAGAAAAAACACGTGTCTAATATTTTCTCGAGTACTACAACATATCACAAAATGATCAAAATCCGTGAGGTACACCTGGGGATCCTTTCTTGTTAGCATTGTCTCTTGCTTTTGTATTGGTATCACTTTTGGATGTTTATACTTAGCATTGTAAACACTTTATAAGATCGTATATGTTTATTATTTATCAAGTGGTATCCCCGGTAGGCCTAATCCACTTTTCAAAAATCAATATGGTAATTGACTTGAATTTAATAATAACATATCAATGATTGTTAATATCTTGCAGTATTGTTAATTTTAATTATTATGATTTGATAAAACGTAACTGTAAAATTTTATTTTGTTGTTAAATTGATGTGATATACAATGTTAGCAATATTCTAAATATATGCTACATAGCATCAGGATCATTTATCAAAGATTCAGGTATTAGATTTTTTCACGTAGTTTTAAAATATGTTGAATATTTAAAGTCATATAGTTAGGAATTTCATCTAAATTAGAAAAATGTTGAATAATATTATCATTAAAAATTTCAATCTTTTCATTGAATCTATTGAATTCATTTTCATCATATTCCTGTTGCAAATTAATTAAATAATTTTCATAATTTATTTGATCCGTTCATGTTCTATAATTTGATTATTTACTTCACGTAAATCCATATCGTTCACTGGAATCAAAAAATCTTGAACCGGATTCCATTTCATCCTGAAATTATTATTTATAACTAGCGCGCCACACGCGGACTTACGGTCACGGTGGCTTGCCGCCTTGCATCGCAAGGCGATGCAAGGCTCGCAAAACGCTTCGCGTTTCTTCGCAATCGCCTCGATATTGCCTGCTTCGCGCGAGCATCAGGCAATCACTTAAAGCTTTTGGGCCAGATAGGGTGTGTCAGACCGAAATTGTTATTCAATTATATGTACCAAAAATCGTTTCTAGGGTTGTTGTTTATGTATAAGCGTTTAAAAATATGTTTGTCACGGTAAAAAGTTGTGTTTTTAAAATATCTACAACTTTTACATAGCAGGGTTTTATGTAAAATGTATAGCCTTAAAGTTTTATGATGAATACTGGTATATTGCTATAAAAAAATCTATTTCGGCCTGTTAACTTTAATTAAAAGCATTTTTACGCTTAAGTGTTGATTGGAAAAAGTTGTATTTCTTCGAGATCTACAACTTTTCTATTTAACTTTTTTTTGTAGAATGCATAGAATTCGAGTTTGAGCCAAAAATCCGTTTTTAGCGATTTTTGGATGTGACCGCATTCTGCGTATACATGCAGGATCAAAACCAAAATAGATTTGGCACTTTACTATTACGAGGGGAGTTCGCACACAAATTTTTAGCCCGATTGATGAACGTCTCTTAGAGATAATCGTGTAACACTAAAATTTTTATTAAAAAAAAAACACGCAAAAGTTGAACAAATTGTGCCCGCATTTTAAAAAAACGTAGACGATCGGGATAAAAAAAAGTTTTTAGGTTTGTACAAGAGGAGACTCCTCCTAAAATTTCAGCCCGATCGGTCGAAAATTGCGTGACATATCGCGCATCTCACACATTTTTCGATGATAAAACTATAAGGCACTTCCGTGTCGCGGTCGTGCCTAAAAATGTATAAGAACACTGAACATATTACTGCATCATAATTTTATCTATTTACTGTTAAATCATGTATTAAAAAAATTTTGATGCTAATTTTCTATCATTTAAACATTTTTTACTGTCTATTATAAATTTCATTCCAAACTATGTTTTCGATTTCTGAATCGTGTAACGGGGTTCGTTTTCGGGAGATACTCGGCTATACTCGACTGGGTCACAATCCCTCGGTGCGGCGGAGAACTCTTTCAACGCCTGTGATTTACCCGCGTTGCAACGTAGCTCGCTGCGAGGGCTGCTTCGCGAACGTCGTGTTCGCACGTGTACTATCTCTCCGCACTCTCCTGTCGGCTTCTCAGTTTTGCGTTACAACCGCTCGTTGTAACGCCCGCGGAGGCGGCGGTATTTGCGATGAGGATGTAGGGAACGGGAGAGAACAACTCGGAAAAATAAAGCTAGTCCCGATTAAAACAAAACAAAATAATGATATATTGTGCGGCCAATATTGTCTCTTTACAAATGTGCGCCGAGTCACCTCAATGTCGACTCGGCGTGGAGAGTATCTCGCGAAGCTGACGCGCGCGAACGAGAAGGCCGTTACTTGGTGCCGTTGCACCAAGTCGCAAAGCTGTAGCCGCTGCTACTGCTGACGCGATATAGATGAAAGAGCTCAGCCCTACTTACTCGCTGTCGCCGTTCTCGGTAGGCGCGCACCACCCACTCACACACACTCTACGCCGGTGGTGTCATTGGCTCGCTCGCAGGAGTCGACGTCCTCCCGTTCAGTCACTGATCGACAGACCAGGTCATTCTTTCCTATGGAAGCAGAAGTTGGCAGGGACATCTTCTCGTGATCACACACACACACACACACACACTCACTCTCTCGCACGTTATCGGTTGTCGCTCGATTTGGTCAGTCTCACACACGAGAGCTGACGCTTTTGCACCTATGGCCGGAAGCTATCTGTCCCTCCGATGGACCGCGACTTATACGCAAGGCCCCGAATCTTGCCACGCACTTGCGCAAAGTCGCATTTCAACAATGCGCGAATCACCTGATTTCGCACCTCGTTACAATCGTTTTCATTTTCAATCTGAATGAATAATTGATTAGGATTTTTGCATCTAGAGAAAGCTACATATAATTGGCCATCAGAAAATAATGTTTTTTTAAAGCATATTCCTACATTATCGAAACTTGGATCTTGAGATTTATTTAGTCGTAGCGAACGCTAAGATTGAAGGAAATTGTTTTCTGTATAAAATAAGTGGCAATGAAGATAAATATCCGGTATTTAAGGTAATTCTAGGAATAAAAATGTGTTTTCTTTCTTTCTGATTTTTTCCGCTGTTATAATTTTGGCTCCAATGTTATACTTAAATGATTTAGTAACTTTTAATCGTATGCCATTACACAAACCGTCAGTTATACTTAAATTTTTTATTAACATAACAATGGCCCCAATTTTCAAATTAAGTTTGTGTGGTGGCAATCCTTCACGACTGCTGTTTAATATTTTGATCGGAAAATTAATGTAAATATTATCGTCAGATTTATCAACACCTTTATAAGTCTCAGTATCAATACTATAATATGTTTTTATCTCTCTTTCCATTTGATTTAAAATTTTATTATCCAAAAAATAAGTATGTTCGTTGTGAGAAGTAAGTATTACGCTATTTAATGAAGAATCAAACTTGTGACCAAAAATTTTTGAACATATATCATTTGTTTTCCATTCTTCAGGAATTTTAAATTTTTCTATCTTTCCTTCTTCAACTTCTAATAATAATTTTGAAAAAATATCTATTGAGTGAACGCATCTTTATGTTTAATTTTAAAATATGGAAGTATGACTAAAGGTATGATGATTTTATAGTTATC
The DNA here is from genome assembly GCA_037356405.1 of Nasonia oneida. NCBI lineage: Eukaryota > Metazoa > Arthropoda > Insecta > Hymenoptera > Pteromalidae > Nasonia > Nasonia oneida. The sequence continues at coordinate 2,580 of JAZHPH010001424.1, read as the reverse complement.
TCCTATAATTCTCCTATCCTTTCTCCGAAAGGAATATTAGTATCACATAAATCACGTTAAGTTGTATCAACTATTTCCAGAGCATTTTTAGGAATTATAGAAGCTTCATCCCAAAAGATCAAATCTGTTTCTCGTAACTTTTCTTTATCAGATTTGAACTGCAAAAACGGGATTTTCATATTGGTCAAATCTAAAGGTAAACGAAAAGTTCTATAACTGGTCATTCCTTTTGGTAGTAATATTGAAGCTATACCAGTCCATGCCATTGATTAAATTTTTTATTTTGAAGAATTGAAGGATTTTAAATTAAAATAAAACGCAATAGGGAACAATAAAGATAGTTTGTAGCGGGCATGGTCAGGGATAAACGTAGAGTTACAAGGTCGATATAAAGGCAGAGATATTGATCAAGATAAAGATAATAGGTTTTGATTTAATATAAATTATCCATATATAAAAACAGTAAACATTTTTCTTGTTCTATAAGACATCAAGGGTCGCGGTAGCGCCCCGATGGCAAGTATGAGTTTTATACACTGTGCCGTCGAGAGCGCGCCGCGACCTACTATACTTTAAATTTGCTAAATAATGTATTTACGTTTTACGAATTCTGTAAATATTTTATTCGATCTCCTGTTTGTGTTTATGTATGAGTATACAATTTCAGAAATTTTCATAAGATCTTTCTAATTACCATATTATTTTGTTAAGAAAATTGCTCGTTTGTAAAATAAGTAAGTTTGAAAATTAATTTTGCGAAAAAAATTAATTCTTCGCCTCTCCGATTCTCTTTTTTTCTTTTAGTCAGTCATAGCTGTAGATATACATAAGATTATTTAATTATTACAAAGGCTACTTGATAGATATTACAAATATAATAGAATTTAAATCATATGTCCTGTTGACTCATCTGTCGTATTATAGACGTAAAGAAGCTTGATTGCTGTACACCCAACAATAATAATTTTGAAAAAACGGCCGCGCCATGTCTTATCAGGTTAGGTTAATTGATGAGCTAATGCGAGTAAAGCTAATAGTAAAGCTCCTCAGATTAAAATAAAAAAATATTGTAATTTTAATTAATATTATCTAACAGATTCACACCTTAAAAGTTTGCCAGTGTTTCATGGATATATTATAAGACAACGGGACGGCAAGTAAACATTAAAAGAATAATTTTGAACAGTACAACCATCTTATTTTTTATAGAAATGAAAATCCGCTTTGTGTTTAAATGATTCTTCTATCTGCTTAGGAGGAATTTACTTGATTTTTTTATTCATGATTTTGCTCATTTCTTTGCACAAGATGATTTGGATTAGTTTTAGCACATTCAGATTAGATGTGATGTGAATCGTGAAACACAAAGCAGATTTTCACCTTGAAGTTACAGTGTGATTGATTCTTCTTGTAGTATGTAATGATTTTTGTCAGTGTGCTAATTTTTAACACTTGACATTTTCAAAACTGATTTCACTACATTCATTAACGTATATTGATAAAAATACAGAAAAACTTTTGTAAGCTGTAAACATTAGACAATTTCTTTAAGGATTGTATAACTTTTTAGAGGAAAAATCATGATTATAATACTAAGATACAGAATGGTGAGGATAGGTACAAAAGGTGTTTTTTTGAATATGGAACACTAAAAAGTTATGATCCTGTCTGGGCACAATGTTTTCTAGACGACTTAAGTTATTTTATTAGAAATTTTATAGAAAGTCTACCTTTTTCCAAAGTAAATTTAAAGAAGTTTGATAAGTTTTATAAGGCCACAATTGTCAAAATTTAAAAAATTATTTTTTCCCGAGGAATCAAAAAACATAAATGCATGTCAAATTTTATTACTATTTACCACGTGGTTCCAGCAATACGATGGTATACACACAGACATCCGCACGGACATTTTCTAAAAACACACAATTCGAACTCCAAACACCTTAAAATACGTTTCTATGAAGTTTTAGCGAAACTGAAAATTTTACTATTACAAAGCCTCCTCTAGAAGGAAGCAATAAAGTAAGATTCTAAAGTTCGGATTTTCATTTAAATTAATCAAATATAAAATGAAAGAATATGGTGAATTCTATGTGTGTAATTTCTATTAAATTGAAACTAAGATATAGATTTATTAAAGATAAAGCATCCTTGTTAATTATTTTTACAGTTATTTATGAATTAAAAATTGAATTTTGGGGGTTAGTGAGCGGAGCGTGCAGGGGGGGGGCCCCCCTAGTGTCTCTCTCTCTGTGCGTGTGTGTGTGTGTGTGTGTAGATAATACGACAATACACTTTTTTTGGTTCCCTATTACACAATGAACAAAATGAGCCCTTATAGTTTCATGTTAATCAAGACTGTTGATCACTTTTTCGGCTTTTCCTCCTACTGTACGGTGTTCCCTGCCTAGTGCATCGGATTGGCTACCTGCCTTATTACCTCTGTACGAGTCCCTACGACTGCTTTGCATTCGCCCAGGCTTGCGCCTGTGAGGCAAGGGAAAACCCGGAATTCCGCTGAAGGGGAATTCTGGGGAAAAATCCGCCTCGAAGCAGCCGTAGTCCAGGGTACTTTTCCCG
>JAZHPH010001423.1:0-10154 GCA_037356405.1 Nasonia oneida | reverse complement strand
GTGGGCAGCAGGGGTGTAACGTTGGGAAAGAATGCCTCATATATATACATATATATATATATATATATATATATATATATATATATATTGGATGTCATATCGGAATTGATAGAGGGAGGTCAGGGTGTCCGATTTTAATCGATACACGCAAATATCTCGTGAAGGAAGGCCTTAATCGAAATAATGCTAGAGACCAAGATTGTAGGATTTTGCGGAAGAAGTCGAATAGTGACCTTAGATTTGACCTTGAAAGCGTCTTCGAGGTCATTTGAAGGTCAACTTTGATTTTTTAAATAGAAACCCTATTTTTTTATAGCGGCAATGGAAAGAGCGGAAAATTATACGTTCAAAACAATGGTGTTCGATTGGAAAACGATCGCTTTTCTATGTCATTCCAAGGTTAACTTCGAGTTTTTCCATAAGAATCCTACTTCGTAATTACGGAAATAAAAAAAGCGGAAAATTTTACTTTTAGAGTGATATGTTGTGTTTGTATTTCAAAGAGAATTTTAAGATCTAATAGATTTTCCTAAATAAGCTGTGTATTATTTAGATACAATATCAGCTAAATCGTTAATTTGTATCTAAGTACGCTGTAAAGCAAGGGATCAAAATAAGTTTATTAAAATATCAAGTTAATAAAAACATGCACCTATTAGTAGCATTAATTTACCTAAAATTAATTATTATTAAATGTCTGGTTATTTCATTAATGTGTTGTTGATTTAATACCTTATGAAAATATCTCAAGGGAATTTTGTGGATATCAAGTCACAATAAAAGCAAGAACACAGTTCATGCAAACTCAACCTTTCAATTTAACAACGCGTTAACACGAAAAAGCTCCGCACTTTGGTCATTTTTTTTTGCACAGGTGCTGCATTAATAAATATTCATGTTCATATGAAATTATTTCATCCTTGACTTTATTACATTTTGCTAAGCAGCTTCATATTCTTATGTTAAAACTGTCAATTTTATACCATTAAACCAATATCTGGATAAAGATCGAGGTAAAATGGCAGATTATCCAGCAAATGACATCATTGACATCCTTCTTGTTTTGGGAGAATGTCGTCGAAATTACAGAAGATCCGCAGTGTTATATCGTGAACGCTTCCCAAGACGTCGTCATCCAAATGCGAATACTCTTCGTTTCCTCGAATTGAGAGCTCAACGAGGTCATCTTCGACGTCAAAGAATTAGACGTAATATTGAAGACCAGACGCAAAATCCTCGTTTTCTTGCCATTTTAGCAATGGTTCATTTAGATCCACATATTTCGCTACGAACTATTCAACGTGAACTGGGTGTACCTCGATCAACTTGTAGTAGATATCTGAAGTTTGCCAGATACCATCCATATCATATCACACTGAATCAAGATTTAAATGAGCAGGATCGTCAGCAGAGAGTACAATTTTGTCAGTGGGCAAGAAATAAAATTAGAAATGAGCCCAATTTCTTCCAATTCGTGATGTTCAGTGATGAATCAACTTTCAACAGCATTGGACATTTGTACAGACATAACAGCCATTAGTGGTCTGCAATAAATCCACACTGGATGCAACAAATTGATAATCAACACCGTTGTAATATTAATGTTTGGTGTGGCATAATCAATGGAAATTTAATAGGCCCATATTTTTTTGAAGGTAATGTAAACAGCGAAAGTTACCTGAATTTTATCGAAAATGAACTTCCAATCCTACTAGAACATGTTGATATGAATACAAGATATAGGATGTGGTTGCAACAAGATGGAGCTCCACCACATTACGCAAGGATAGTACGGAATTTTTTGAATGATTGTTTCCCAAATCGTTGAATAGGTAGGGGTGATCCAATTGCATGGCCTCCAAGGTCACCTGATTTAACTCCATTAGATTTTTATTTGTGGGGATACCTCAAAGATACAGTTTATAGAGAAAGACCAACTACTGCTAACGATATGAGAATGATGATTCAAAATGCCTGTACACAGAGTACCACCCATGTGTTTGTATCGGTAGACATGAAATTTACTAGGTTATAAGTGTCAAATTTGCATGTAAAACCACTTATTAGCCACTACATCATGTTTGTTTTCAACGTAACTTCTAGTAGAAGGTCAGGCCCATTCTGAAACTTTACAGCTAGTTTTTACTATAAAAAGGTATAAAATGCAAATAAGGTAGTAGCCTTAACACACACACATATATGCCCTATATATATATAGGGCTTCGAAAGTATTTTTATTGAAAAATTCAGAAAATTTCACCAAAAAAAAGTATCCGGGTAGTTTTAGTTCGATCGAATTTTTCTTTTGCTAAAACGATTCATTGAACTTAAGAATACGCTCGGTTTTTCATTTGCAAACTTTATTCAAAAAGTTTTATGTAATAGAAAAACAGTGTTTTTTGGGAAGACATCCCCTTAAAACCCTTTGTCACTTTTTTTGTTATACTCTCGCATCTAAGCCTAGCCCACTCCTCTTTTAAATGCCCTTTGATCTGTTTGCTCTCCTAGTATGGCTCCCTTTCTATGCTTTTCTTCCATAATTTATAGAAGCCCCAAAAGTTCGATTTTCTTAATTTGGCCCAATCACTCTGTATCTGCTGGTCCATTCTCGTTTCCGTATTTTTTGTTGTTATAAGTTTTCAATAATTCTACCCGTTTCTTCCCTTTCTAATATAAGCCCGATTGTCTCTCTATTCCCCGTTTCTTTCAGCGCATTATGCCACTCCTTTCCCCATGCGCTTGATTCCTGATTCCTGATACTTCTTACTTCCTCTTTAAGACAAATTAACGGCCACCTGTTTTCGTCCATTATGTCTTCTTAGCCCTGCCTCCATTCGCCAAATATAAGCTGGAGTATTCCTATTTAACTCTAAAGACATTTTTACTAATTTTGCCCGCATTCTTCCTATGCCCTCCCTTTCCTTCCACCCCCTTACTTCTGCTCCATAGAGACACCCCGTTTTTGCTATCGCGTTCATAAGTAGAAGCCTTGTGCTTAGCCTGTTTACTTTCGCCCTTATCATTAAGCCCCACCTTGCGTTAAATTTCTTTGCGCTGCCCCCGCTAGCTTCCTTAGGTGTTCTCGTCGTGTCCTCTCTTCACTAAAAAAACAAAACCCTAAGTACTTAAAACTATTCACTACTTCTAACGTTTCCCCCTTGTAAAACCACTTTTCTTCCTTTTTTAACTTGACTCCTCTTCTTGCAATATTTTTATGCATAATTTTTATTTTGTTTTTATTGACTACCATTTTGTTTTTGTCGCTATACCTTTCTAACCCTTTTAACATATCCTTTAGTACTACTGCTGAATCCGCTACTAACACTACGTCGTCCGCGAATTTGAACCCATAAATTTTTGTGTTTCTAATAACTGTTCCCCCCTCTTTTCGTTTAATCGACTCCTCATTAATAAGCAACCCAAACAGAGTAGGACTTAGCGGACATCCTTGCCTAACCTAACTTTCCACGTTCTGAAGCTGTCTGTAATTCCCTCACTAGTTATTACCTCGTTTTCCGTCCTTCAGTAAATCTCGCCTATCATCCTTAATATCTTTCGATTCACCCCAATTTTTCCAGTTTTTCTATCAACAGTCCCCTATCTATTTCATCGAAAGCAGTTTTGAAGACAACGAAAGCCAAGTATAACTTTTGCCCTTTTCTCCTCAGTCGATTCCCTATCAAGCTATTAAGTACAAAAATATGACCCCTCGTGACTCTATTTTTCCGAAAACCTGCTTGATTTTCCGTTAGAATATTGTTTTCCTCTATCCACCCTCTGTCTCCTATCAAGTGGCGCGGTAGCGCTCCGATGGCAAGTATAAGTTTTTATAAACTATGCCGTCGGGGAGCAGCGTGACCCTATTATACTTTGAATTTGCTATTTAACCTAAATTCGTTTTATTGTCTCCAATGATTTCTTGTCTGATATGTCTTCGATGCTTATGTTTGAGTAATGTATCTTGAAGACTTTCTAATAAAAACTTTCTAATGATCATAATATTTTGCTTCAAAAATTTCTCTATTAGCAAAATAATTATGACCAAAAATTAATTTGCCATAATTTCTTAAAATTTTGTACATGCGATTCTAATCTTTTTAAGTACAACAATACATGCATATGTTATGAGATAATAGGTTATAAGGTTAGTAAACTGTTTCTATCTACACAGATATAAAAGTACCTTTACATGCAATTAAGTCGGTAATTAATGCATTAAGTCGGAACGTGTATGGCGTGTAATAGTATTTCTTGCGTCTGTCGTAGTCTGGTGTACTTAGTATATATAAAAGAAAGAAGTTATTTAGTAAGGTCACCTAAACATTATCACAAAGAAAATGTGAGAGGCGAGGATCAGATTTTCTAGGCTAGAAGTTGCCATTTATAATCATGGATAAGTGTGTGACTATATGCAGCTGAAAGAGGCTCACGCGACAGCAGCGTGCATCGGGACTGGTGTAACGGTGTAAACATAAAACATAGCCTAAAACAGTGCGGTGTATCGGTGCTTGTCAGTGTATGGGTATGGAGACTCGCTATATAATTGAACTCTCTTGAATCAGTCTGCGTGCGTGGTTATACGTTTGCTGAAGAGCCCTCGTGCTTCCGATAGTGTACTGCTCGACAAGAATCATAATGTGTCTAATAAGCGCCGAGAGCGCCAGCCAGGACGCAACGCAAGCTCTCGCGTAAGTATATCATACACGACGTGTGAATGTTTGGTACAGAGTGAACACAGCAGCGTGCTCTATATCAACTTGGAACGTCTCGGAACCTTTGGCTCACAACGATGGACTAAAAACTGGGCACTGGTCAATTGCTCCAGGATATGTTGACTGCGACAGAAGAACGCGATACACAAAGGCAGAAAAAACAGCTTTTTAATAAGTAAGATCACGATTGTTCTGTTCTTTTGCAAGCTCATACGCTATTGTTTCCCCGAAATGAGCTAAAGATTACAACGTTTTCCTCTTGATCTTCCGCAGCTTAGAAATAAGTTCGAGGCGGGATGCGACTGTGTCAACGATCTCACCGAGTTCGGGGACGAGAAGAACCACTAGGACGTGAGGAAGATGGACTAGACACATTGAAAAATCACACCGACATACTGGACTGAGATATCAAGAACGAGACCAATAGTGTGATCAGCGTGCCCTTTGTATAAGCTCGTCTTCAACTTTACAAGTTCTGTAAACAACCGCGTTGCAGTAGCATTCTCTCGACAGGTTGTTTGCGTCGAAGCTATTTCTTTAGCAGTTTGGTTAAATTTATTAAACGGGTGTGAAATCGGTTTGAAAAACACCTTTTACAAGGTAAAATGTTTGCAAATATAAGTTATGACTCCATCCTCACAAATCTGTATCTTTGTATTATGATTCTTATTTCTTCTTAAAAATTTTCGATATTCTTAAAGAAATTCAAATGTTTGTAGCTTATAAAAGTTTCTCTATATATTCTCATGAATACATACGTATAGTGTTAATACTAGCCCTTCGCCTATTGCTCTACAGTTTGCTATTCTAACTGGCATATCTAATTTTTTCTCGATTAGATCTCTAATCTCATCCCCGACTCTCTTACCTACTGTTTTTACTCCTCTAACAAAGATGTTATTTTTTCTTTCTAATCTTTCCCTATAAGCTCAAATTCAAGCTCACCTTTACTTAGCTTCTCAGGTATTCTTCTTCCTCTGCCTCTGCCTGTTGATCTCCTTGCTGCTCTTCTTCTTGCTCATCCTCGCTGTTACCTGGTGTCTGCTCCTGGTTGTCCTTCGGTTGACCCTCGGGGTGTTCCTGGTTTGTCTCTCGTTCGATGCTTTGATCGACCAATCTTCTTTTTCCAATGCTGTCCACAGTCCACTCTCCTCTGACAGCTGTTTTGCAAAATTTCCACTCTCTTTTTCATGTTATGCAGTTCCTGCTGTTGTCTTTCCTGTCTTTCTTCACTTAGCCTAACTTTCTCCTTTAGGTACACGATTTTCTTTCTTGTTTCCGCCAGTGTTTTTCTTTCCACCTCTGCCCTCCACTTTTCTAGAGCTGGGAGTAGTCTCTTTTCAATTCTTTCTTCTATCTCTCTTTCCAATCTCTTTTCCTTCTTTTCGTTGACTATTTTTGTAACTGTAACAGTTCCGGCCCTTTCTAACGTAGATTTCTTCTCCATCTCATAGTTTTCTGCCCGAATGTCGCTGTTTTCTTCGTCGTTCTCCTCCTTATCTGACGCCATACTCGTCTTCGTCTCTTCGTGCGCATTGCTACTTATATGACTGTCAGCGCCACCGTTATCCTGAAGCACTCCTTTACCCGCGCTCGTCTTTGCCGACTGCGGTGAGCGAGCCAATTTCTCATTTTTAGCAAAAGGTCCTAACTCCTCCTTCCCCGTGTTATTTTTCACAAAGTTATCTATCGTACTTTGGTCTTGAGTTTTTGCTGAGCTCGCCGCCTTCGGTGGTCTGCCTCTACGACTTTTTCCGCCTGCCTCTTCCATTAAGCCGTCTCCCGCGTTTTCCAACTCCTTAGCGTCGGTCATCTTTCCAAGTCCTCTAACCTCTTTGACTGGGCACTCTGCTTTCTTGCTTAACTGTCCTTCTCATGCGCGTGTTACACTCCCACTAACACTCCTACGCGTTCCTCCGGCTGTTCTTTCCTCCGCTATAACTTTTTTGACTGAAAATCAGCAAGATTTTTGTCTTTTTGCCTATCAACCACAAGCCGTTCCAAGTTTTGTCCAAAAAATTCAAAAATAACGTACACTTATACTTTCTTTTAGTATAAATAGCAGAAATTATGATGAATGATTAAATTAATGCCATTAATCTGAAAAATCATACTTGTATATTTTCTAAATGTTCAATTTTCTGAGCGTTTTAAATAACAATGATTTTAAATAAATACATGCATACCACTGTTACGAAATATTAATAACTAAAAATTCGTATATTACAGTAAATATCAAAACTAGGTAATATTAAATATCAAATTAAATCAGAATTAAGTACACTTTTTCGATAAAGAATGGTTCACAAAAAATGACCGGGTCATGAAACATTTCACATAAATTATATTTTCTTTTTTTATGCGGGTTTGCATACCTAACACACTCTACAGGTGTCCAGGTGGAATCTGGTCAGGATTCGTGTCCCTGCCTGCAAACGTTTTCCTTTTCTTTTCGTGGTAGTCCAAATTAATAATTGAAAAGCTTACCTTGCGTCTATTAGTTGAAGACGTTCCTAGATGTCTTACTCTTCCTTCTTATATTTTCCTCTTTTCTTATTTTTGGAAACTTGGAGTGAGTGGTTTGGAAAAATTTAAAATGACAAATGGCTATGGTCCAACTGATTATGTATTTTCTTCCAAAGAAATTTTGTACACAAGTGATTAAATCTCTTAGATTAAATCTTGGAAATAAGCGCTATTGAATCTAACTGAAGCCGAATCTGAATCTCCGAATAAAAATTAAATGTAACTTTGAAATCTATCGGCCCACCGGCTTCTGTTCCCGATCACGGAGTGAGAGAGCAGCGCTGCTTAAGGGCGCTCTGAAGTGGTTCCGGACCTCCCACGCCGCCGCCAGCTTACTTCCCCTCAGCCACGTTACAATATCGACGCTAGTTGCACTCATTAGGCCTGGCAACTAGTTGCGCTCATTAGGCCTGGCAACTAGTTACGCGCCGAAACTGCTACGTAGCTGCGCACGTGCGCTTCTAGTCATCGGCGGAGAAGTTGTTTGGATCAGCGAGATCCTTGACCACTTAATACTTTTGTGGCCTTGAGTCTCGCTGTACCTTTATACGTGTGAAACTTTCTCGAAGCCACATAGTCTAGGCACTGAACCCAGAAAACATTTTTGTTAGATTCTTTATATAATTCTAAATCGAAAATGTTCCTATAAGATTTTCTGAAAATGGCTTTGTTTTCGAGTAAAAGAGTACTAAAACCGTCCAAAATCGCGATTTTTTTCTCAAATTTATCAAAATTGATCAATTTTTAGTACTCTTTTACTCGAAAACAAAGCCATTTTCAGAAAATCTTATAGGAACATTTTCGATTTAGAATTATATAAAGAATCTAAAAAAAATGTTTTCTGAGTTAAAATAACATAATTTTGTTGAATATTAACAATTAATTTGTTAATAACAAATTACCTGGCCACTTTTGGGCATTCCTCCCTCGAAATTCGTGTTCAGGAGGCTTCCTCCCTCGAAATTCGTGTTCAGGAGGCAATAATACATAGAAATAACCTTGGTGATCCACTGGCCATTCAAGCCCCACGAAAAGTGCTCAGCGCCTGGACTAACACTTGAAATTATTATTTCAAATATGGATTCAGAAAGTTGTCACGTAACATCCTTCCCCCCTTGAGAACGTTTCTCGTCCTCGCGAAACAATCATGATACCGCTAATTTGGGGTATGTGGTTCCGTAAGTGGAAAAGAGAGAAGAAAATTTGTATTTATCTTGGGTGAGTAAAAAAAGAATATGTGTCAGAACAATTCGGTTTACTGGGAAGGTTAAAGGGTTCTAGTTTTCTTTGATTATTGTTATTTTTGTTGTTATCTCGTATATTTATTGGAGTCTCCAGTCAATTGTCTTGTTTCTCTTTCCTTATAGATAAAGTACCTGATACCTCATGATTTATTGCTCAGCACATGATCTATGTGTGTTTTATCAGGTGCTCGATGCTTTTGCTCATGATTCCCTTATGCGATTGACGTATGATTTTTGTTTTACATCCACTCTTAGTATGTTTTGTTGAAGGGATTTCAACCAGAGAAACACCTTTGACGAGACTTCTGTATGTGTGTTTTTTATTTTATTTCTGTGATTTTAGATATTTTATTTGTATGTTTGGGGTGGGTGGGTTGTGGGGATTGGCGAATCGGTTTGCTCTCTTTGTATCATTTATGGATAACAGACATGCATTTTAACTATGTTATTCCACTTACTTTTGTTGATGTAGTTCGTAGTCCTACAAAATGTGTGTTACGTTCCAAGTTGTTAATCCGATTTTGTTAGTCGTTTTAACCTCCTGCACTAACTAATTGTCTTATATCTAATTACTTCAGTTTGTTAGTATTTAGTGTTATGTTTTATATTCTATTTATATGGATACGTAGGGGTCGCAATCAAAAAAAATTTGGTGTAATGTAAAAGTATAACAATATATTATTTGTTTGGTCGCCCTAGTTTTTCGTGCTAGATTACAAAGAGAGTATAATAGAAAATTTTATCGAAAAACAATTATTTTTTTTTTATTGTGATAATTGCGCATAACTGCAGAGGCTCATCTTGTATTCTTCTTCTTCGTTGGTTGTCTCGTTGTCTTCCTTTAGCTATAGTGTTTCTAGTTCGCCGATTGGTACAGGCTTTTGGTCCATTCTTGCCGTTAGTAGACTTGTTTCGCCATGTTCTTGTGGTAGTTCTTCTAGGTTGATTTCCTCTATTACAATTACATCAGGTGATGATGACTAGTCCCTGTTCGTCTGATCGTTTTGTGTGGACGTGTTTTCTTCTTCTGGATTTTTTTGGTGCCCTGTGCAGGAAGGCTAGCTACTTCCTGAGTGGCGTATTGGGTTCTTGCCTCTTGTGCAGTACAAAAGTTATGTAATCCAATGGACCAAATACAGCGAATATCCTTCCAAAGACTTCAAATTCCATGCCCAAAGGTACCTGGGCGGAGAATCGCAGTCGTGCTGTGTCATCTAGTGGTCCCGTTATTTTTTCTGGCATTGGTATTGTGTTTTTACTTGGTAGCACTTGTCTTTTTGGTGATAATGCTGGTATTGATGGCGTCGCGAATAACGATGGTCGAAGCGCTAGTGGTATTAATGGAAGGACCAGTGGTAACTCTATTGCTGCTGCTAGTATTGTTTGTGTAAGAATGTCTGGTGGTGGTTGTTCCATTGTCGTGGTGTCTGGCGTAACGTATCTGTTTTTCTTTTTTATTAACGTTGTCGTATTCCACTGCTTTTTTGTTGTGTAGTGAAATCTGGTACTTCACTACCAACTTTGTGCGGCCTTGTTGGTCCGTGTAAATCTTCTCCACTTCGCATAATCCAAACTGTTTCAAATCTATTTTTATTTCCATTGGGTTTCCTTTTATGCTTATTGGTGGTGTCTGTTTTTGTTCATTGACAAAGTTGGTATTGTGCTGGTCTAA
>JAZHPH010001422.1:0-10155 GCA_037356405.1 Nasonia oneida | reverse complement strand
AGGCCATTTTTTTAAAAATAAATACAGAAATATTTAGCAAATATAGAATAAATCTGAAAAGAAAAAGAAACGTTATTAGATATAGATGTATAGTCTAGCGTTAAGAATGTGCAACTTACAGGTCCTCAACAGAGCTGAATTCAGGTATACTCCTGAACCATATTTATAAGTGCTGAGCACAGGGGTGAATGTGCAAAACTTTGGGCGGGGGGGGGGGGGTGAGAAGCAGTCTTATTGTATTCTACTAATGACTACTACTCTAGTGTAAAGAGAAAGTGTAGCGGGGCAAGGGTCAGAATGGGCCAGGTATACCAGGGTGAACTCTATGAAAGTCTTAGGTAATTACGTTACAGCTCATTAGCCTGTTCTGACTTCAACCTATCCAGGGGGCGGAGTCGGTGCCTTACTGTCGCACTCGAGATCGTTTCACGGTCTATAAACCTATACCGTGAAACGAACATTCAAACGCCCATTATTATGGTGATTCATAAATCTCTATTTTCTTACTTTAAAAACCTCTACCCTTCAAAACAATACAGCACTCGTAAATCGGCAATGGTACCGGGCCTAGAAAGTTGTCTAGAAATCGAAACCAATCCGACCAAGGAAGAATCTCATCTACCCTCGCCTAACGCAATTAAGCCTCGAACCCGTGTGCAAGTCTCGTCATAATAAAATATAGAGTCCGTTGCAGTGTGTGGCACTATACACGCATACACCTCTACACAGGGAAACTCGCCCCCGTGGGGCATCACTTTCGAATTACCCCGCGCGTTTCGAACTCTCGAGAATCACTCACGTCCACTTTAATGGCCTCGGTCAACTCTTGACTGACTTTCACGAAAAATTGATTCGCCGAGAGTGCTTTCTTCCGAGTCGAGTTTCCACTTGTAAGAAGTCATCCACCTCTCGACATGCGCGCTATATACGTTGCGCAGGTACAGCGGTTAATATTCAGCGCGTTGTACGTGCAAAATTGAATAGAAAGGGCGTTGCATGCGGCACTTAGCTGAAAGGCGCGATATCGTAATGCATATTACACGCGTACACGTCTAGAAGCTATACACGTATTATACATTTCCGAGCTCAATTTATTGTGAGCGTAATCACGTTACGCCCGAGAGCCCCCGCACTGAAGGGGGCATAAACAGAATAAGCTTCGAGCGGGTGAGCAAAGAGAATGCACAATGCGCCGCGCGGCCGAACGATATAGACAAAAAGGAGTCCTTTCTCGCAAATGGGCCGGAGCTCTCGAGTTATATGCGCGGAGGAGGAAAGAGGAGCGTATACATGGCAGCAGAAAGTGACCGAGAGGCTCTCGCGTCGGGGGTGGCTGCCGGCGAAGATAAGATCTAATAGAGCGGAAGCAGTTAATGTCCCCGAATGCACTTTCGAGCGATAAATTTGCCAGCAGCTAGTGGAGGAAAATTAGTAACGCGTCGAGACCGCTGAGATAGCGCGGCTGCTATTGTACTGCCGCTGATGCTCCAGCCTCGAATATAATGACGAACTAATCGGGGCTCCCCAAGCTCCTCGCCTCGTAGACTTCGATAAAGCGCGCGCGGGAGATTCAAATACTCCACGCGGTAATTGCGACGACAGTTTTTACAAGAGCATGTGCACTTGAGACCTTGCAAATGAAGCTCCGAGCTCGTTATACGAACAGGACTTGTACGACAATGGCTTATTACGAAAATAGGCGACTGACCTCTCTCCGCGCGACGCGAGAGATACCGAGCGCAAATAAACGGGGCTGTAGGGAATCTGCCACCGGAAGGCAATATAACTCGAAAATCAGTATTCCGAGGCTGCACTTTATAGGGCGGCAGCCCATTTCTTGGATAAATTAATACAGCCATCGCGTCCATAAATCGAGAGAACGAGGGGCTGGATCTCTCGAGCGAGAGCAGCAGTCCGGCGGCCGGCTTGTCGCGCGTAATTGCTTCGACGATTTGCAGACACTATGGTAATTGCTCGAGCAAGCGTGCTAAAATGCAATTGATGCGTCCTCGATAAACGAATCGACGTCGTAAATATTTATGTGCCGGGATGGATCTTCGCTTTTATTATGCATGTAACTTTACTATTCGCTCGACGATTGGGATCTGTTGAATTTTCAGCTGGTAAATATCTGGGCAAGCAGAGTTACTGACGATGGATGCTAGTTAATTATCTGAGACTTTATAACGTCGGTTAATTGATACGGTCGCGTGCTTTGCGCTCGCTGTTGAACGCAATGTTACTGCGTTGGCCTTTGATCGAATATTGCTCGAGAGCAACTGTTTATTTGTTTGCGTGGAATATTTTATCACTCGCAACACTCGCAGCTTGTTGGATGATTTCGCGGAAATGGACGTTGGGAATAAAATGTATTTGATCGCGTGTTGTATAGGGCTGCGAGAATTTTTGCGAAACCGCGGAGCGGAACGTCGAATTCACGTAACCACTCTCTAAAACAGCTTTTAACTCTCGACCTGAAAAAAGAACGTTTGAAATTCTAGCGTAGTGTGGCGCACAAAAAGTAGTTTCGCGTAATCAACGACTCCGTGGTATATATGAGTGAGCTGTTTTAAAAACTAATACCTGCTAAAAATGATTCGTTTTTATGTAATTTATCAAAATAATTTTATCGCTATATATCACTACGGCGAGAGCAGAGTACTACGATACGTTTATCCGGTCCATATTTGATCGTCGAATCGATACAGCCACTTTTCGACAAACGCAGCTCGGACGAGCGAAACAAACCGTCGGTCAGAAAGAACAAAAAAAAAAAAAAAACAAGAAAAAGCCTCTCGTAAGAAAGCCGCTGCACTTTGCCGGCGCCGGAAATGAGAACAAGCGAGAGAGAAGAACAGCCGCTTTAAAATCCTCGCCCTCGGCCGGAAGTCCAGGGGCGCTCGCTCTCGCCGTAAAGCCGAAGAGTTACCGCCGCGAACGTCGTAATATTTCATTTCGGGGGTAAAAAACGCGCCGCGCGTCGCCCTCACCCTCCCTATACTCCTGAACGAGAGGAAAAAGGATCGAGGCAAAAAGAACGATCGTGCGGAATATGGTGGACACGGCCGCGAGTATAGGATGATAATGGCTCGTGAACATGGTCTTACTTTGCTTACTAATAATTCCCTTTTTTTCTAGGCATTTTCGACACTTTTGCATTGTTAAAGCGGGACGCGACGAAATTACGCTAATGCCCGGTTATTTTACGAAGTGCCTAAATATAACGCACTGAATCATGTGGCTCAGTGTATAGCTATCGTGAAAATGTTTATTCGCGCCGAGAGCAGTGAATAATCCCCGCGCGCGAGCGCGAAAAGTCGTAAAAATATATGCGATGAGAGTTTTTTTTTTACGATCGTCCTCGAAATCACTGATAAAGCGTATTTCATTCGGTGTATCGTCTCCTTTCTTTCGCTCGGCTATCATCTCTCGAGTTTCATATCGAAGCTGCAGTATAAAGAGAGGACAAAGGCTACTTGAACTTTTAGAGCTTATCTTCTGAATCGATGGCTCGACGCCGCCTGCCACGATGATGAACAATCTATACTCGTCGGGCGAGCTTTATAAATGTTTACGCTTTCAGTACGATAAAGCAACTTATACGATTCGCCGTATATATAGTGTATTACGGATTTTATAGTAGAATGATGAGTATACGCTTGCAAGGCCATCGACATATATTATTTTTATCCGAATCGGAAATATCGTTGTTCAATAATATCCGGCTGCTGCTGATGGCACTCGATAAGATAACAAATCTTTGCATGTAACGTGTACCTCGACTGAACTTATCGCGAAAAAACACGTACAGTCGGTGCATTCGATTTACAACTCGAATAAACTCTCGACGCGGATTCCCGCCAAAATTCAATATCACCGGCGAGTAGCAGACGTATAACCATTTTGAAAAAAAAATTGACGCGAATAATCGAGAATACGGTAAATGAATGTACCTATACCCGATCGGATAAGCCGATCAAATTAGCATGGCGAACGTTGAATCAAAGCTACACTGTGCCTATATAGTCGCGTTTGACACACGAGCCGAGAGAACGAAAAAAAAGCGCAAATGAGCTCGGCGTTCGATTTCGTCGCTTTCATTCTGCTCAGCCAATGAAGCGTATGTAGCGTACAAATTACAATGCAGTGTATCGCTGTTTGCGTGTAGCTCTGGGTTAAATGAATTTCGGGAGGAAACGCGGAAAAAACGAGTGAATGAACGCTCTGTATATGTATTGACTCGCTGTATTGACTCGCGTAGTCTTTTAAAATTACTCGGAAAAAATCCGGATTTGGATGAGCGCGGGTAAACACTGCGGAGCGTTTAATTGAAAATTCCCGCCGCGGCGAGTTAATCTCCATTCATCAGTTGAAATACATCGAACTATTAAGGGTTTTTTATTCGTTTCGAATAACGCACGTACTCCTCCCTCTCGTCCAATGCGGAATCTCCGAGGATCCCTTAGCCGTGGAGGAAAAGTTCCGCCAAGCGCATTTTAAACATTTCACCGTATTTCTCGCTCAAGAAGCCATCCATCCCCTTCGACTTAACTCCGTCAAGCTCTCGGGCTCTGAAACAAAGTTTCCCTTCTCCTATTCTTTCTTGACACTGATTCCAGCCCGACAAAGAATATCACACGCGGTACAATACATGCGCGCAAAAAGCTCGCCGATAAGTTCAGCGCGGGAACTTTGAATAACGATAAAGCGCGGCCGCAATGCGAGAATAAGGGGCGTCTATTGTTTATTCATGAGGCTTCTTCCCGAGAAATCTTTCTCCCCTTTTTTGCAGCGGACCAGCAGCTCTGATTAAATATCTCGTCGTCGCGTAAATTATGTGGCTTATCGCTCGGGATTACCTCCGCAAACTATACCTTCGAACTGTTCCGTAGTTGACTTATTTAAAGGCGCGGACTAATAACCGCCGGGGTGTGGCTTCTCGGTGCGAAGGGATTAGCGTTTCATGCGGGGGATGGCGAAGGCCTGGGATCGAACGATTTCGATTGTCCAGAGAACACGATTTCTCAGCGGTGGTATTTATAATAATAATAATAATAATAATAATAAATATAGAATTACGAGATCAGAGCAGTATAGGTGAGACTACTATACGGAATAGTCGAAAATTACGCTGCGCATAAACTAGTTCAGCAAGAAGAGGCGTCTAGCTTTCCATGCATATGGATCCAAGTAGATATAAGCCGGCTATAACCAGATGCGCGAACGCGTGCGTGGGTATATAGCGCGTGTATGCCAAGAGCTGCTGCTCCATACAATTTCATGGCTTTCCAAGTTGTCGCGTTCGAGATCAAAATGTACATATTTGGGACTACTGCTCGCCCTCTTACGAGCCTCGTAATACTCTGTTTCGGTGCGCGTGTGCGGTATGGTTTTCTCCTAAACGTAAGAAACGGTATCAGAAACTTTGATATGCTTTTCCTTCTTTATTCTCGGCAAAGTAATTGGTACAATCGGGTATTTTCTTTCCGAGTGTTTTATCATCGTAAGAAGGAAATTATATCTCGTTATGGGGGGGGGTTAGCTTCGAATGTAATCTCCTTTCATTACGGATCTCCTCAATTTTTATGAGACGTAAATGCAAGACTCTTAGCTCTTCCGTCGCGGTTATAATTTTAATTAGAAATTCGTGCGATGGATTTTCGCAAAAAATATTCACTCGTTACACCGATCAATCGATGAACAGTAGACTTTTTGGCAGATTTCCATCACGTACACACAACGTCCGAGCTTCGGAGCTTTAACAGAATGTTTTCGGCAATTCTCTCACATGAAAACTATTACCAAACTCTTCCTTGTTTCCATTATATTCTCGATGTCCCTCGAAGGAGAGATGTGAACTTGAGATTGAATTATCCAACAAGCCGAAATTGATTTATCTCCTCCCGAGACTCGACGAGATTGCGCTGTGCAAAAAACACGAGTCTTTATTTACATACGCCGGCTGTCTTTTTCTCCCCCTTCTCTTCCTCCTCCCTGAGCTTGCACGAGAGATAAATGGTGTCGCGAGAACCAAGGTGCGACGACGACTTCTTTAATGGATATATAGGTGCGAGCCTAGCTCGTTTATCTAAGTTTTTACGAGCTCGAGGCTCGATAAGGACGAGAAAGAGATATATGCGCGAAAATAAGCGCTTAGCAGTATATAAACAATTTCGAGCGATGTTATATTACCGTCTCTAATTCGCTTGAGTACAGTGACGCGCTCGTAGCTGATACCCGCGTATTATCGAATTATCGGACTGACCACGATCCCTAGGATTGGTATTATCGATCACTCACCTATTAGAGACAATTACCGCGTTTTCTCATTAAGGCGCGCCTCGCGCTGGTTTATGCGGCCGTATGCACTGACGATTTCCTGATGCATTTGGCTGGATTAATTATAACGCGTCTTGCTTATCTCTCGGCGAGCCGAAAACTAGTCTTATTCGGCAAAGCTGTGGTGGCTTTAGCGACAGGTTTAATTGGTAGCGGAATCTCGATTACTCTGAATTACAGATGTAAAGCACTTTGGGAGCTCTATCATCGTCGCTACGTTACGCTGATAACTTTGAAATCGCGTAATTATTGCATTTAACGCTTGTATAATTTTAGAACGCTAGATTATAAGTAAGCAAACACGTTCTCTAAAATACCAAAACTACCGTAGCAGCTTAAAAAGTAATCTTTACTCAGTGTGCAGCGTCACTTACTCCGCAACCGCTCGCATAATGAAATTACGAATTTACCATAGCGAGAAAGA
Organism: Nasonia oneida; assembly: GCA_037356405.1. NCBI lineage: Eukaryota > Metazoa > Arthropoda > Insecta > Hymenoptera > Pteromalidae > Nasonia > Nasonia oneida. Next base: position 3,392 of record JAZHPH010001422.1, on the reverse strand, counting down.
GGCAACGGCGCCGGTACCTCCCAGCCTCGTATTGCGCTCTCTCTCTCTCTCTCTCTCTCTCTCTCTCTCTCTCTTTCTGCGTATGCATAGCGAAAGAGGTCGCTCGCAGGAAGCTCTATACCCATATAGCTCCTTGAGCGAAAGTGCGGCCAAGGGAGTATATATGGGGAATTATACGGGGGAAAATGCCATTTTCTGGTTGGAGAAATCGAAAAAAATAAATGTTGGGGCACGCGCCCGCAACTTTTTTTCTTTTTATTGTACATCTTTAGAACAATGCAAAATCACGTTCCAATTTCAAAAAAGTGTCTTGTTACACTGTTTTCTAGGCCCTTCAAATTCGCCGAAAAATAGCCATTGTTTAATGTACCTAATGAATAAGGGCAGCAACAGAAAATGTATTACGGTAGAATGAAAGAACGTGATTAAAAAAAAAATGCGCTAAAAATGCTTGTCAAGCATTTTCAACGCATTTTTTTTATTGGAGCTCTTTTCCCGATCTTTCATCTTACCGATACACATTTTCTGTTTGTTCCCTTATGCATTAGGTACATGCCGTTGAACAATGGCTATTTTTCGACGAATCTGAAGGGCCTATAAAACAGTGTTACAAGACACTTTTACGATGTTAGAACGTGGTTTTGCATGGTTCTAAACATGTACAACAAGAAAAAAAAGTTGCGGGCCCCAAGATTTGTTTTTTTCGCTTTCTCCAACCAGAAAATGGCATTTTTCCGTAGAATTCCCCATATAGACCAAAACTTCAGAGGTCGCAGGAGATGAACTTTAACCTTGCGGTGATGCGGCAACTTTTTCCCTTGCGCATGTGTCCGGCGACCAAGACGCTTCTCCTTTTTTTCCCGGGAAGAGTTTGCACGTTTGCTCATCAACGCGCAGTCACTAGAGATTACTTTGAAGTTCCGTTTGCGCATGTTTGATGGCCCGGCATGTTTACAAGGGCTGAGCTTTTTAAAAAAGCTGCGTAAAGGGCGCGGCTTTACGAGCTGCTGCTGTTTTTACAAGAGCGGATTTTTTTCTTTCTTCGAAGGAGGAGTAGCTGATACTCTGCTCGTAGTGTATAATAAACTTTAATTACGGCCGAGTTAATTCGCGTGTAAAAATATTCTTTTACGACTGTCGCGGATGGGTCAACTCGAATTAATACTCCATGTGCCAGTGAAGCTGCCGCGCGGGAAATTTAATTTTAGAATTTTACGACAGCTTTCGGGCTCGAGCATTGTAGGCATCGGCGAGTCGATGCTGCGCGTGATTTATGTCTGGATTTCCTTTTTTTCGTTTTGAATCGCGGAGATCTTCATGACGTGATGACGTGTCTTGAAGCACTCGGACTTTATGTATGTAGACAGTACATCTCCGGATACGGCTTTGTCTCGAGTATACAACTCGGCGGCTTCCTTGAGGCTATTGATTCAAGTGAAATTTGAATCACAGAGAGACGAAGTCTCCGTAAACTTGTGCCGACTCTTCTCCATGACGTAGCCATTGAAATCACGGCTAACCGAGTATTGCGAAGCTATTCATAAATATTCTGCCAACTTTTCCTCTTTGACCGAAAGCTGGAACAATGATAACCGCATAATGAGGACGAAAGTGCCACTTGATGTAACGTAATTCTCGAGAAATCCCGCACTCAGTCGCGATTAGAGGGAAAAAAGGAGGAACGCAGACATTGTCCTTCTTTATGCGTTTACCGAGCTCAGCCATAATTAACGCTTAAAAATTTCCCCGCCACGCCGCAAACTTTTAGCTTTACGAGGCCAGATTCCAGACAACTAACCACTGCGGCGCTGCGATATCGCAAGCCGCTTTCCTGCAAATTTCCAAATTGCTGGTATAACTTCAAGCTCGTGGTGAAAAACAAATAACGGAAATTATCAGATCCGAGTAGTTAGCCGTAGTGATGTTCAGCGAAAAAGAGTTAGGCGTGGCGCAATCACGGCTGGACCCTGTCACTTTTATCGTCGTTTCCAGTATAAGCCTATAGCAGTTCGACCTCCTGATGGATTAAATTGCCACTTGGCAAGAGAGTCGGGGCGGCTTCGAGCTACAAGCCGAAATGGACTATTAATCCTGCGAGTAGTCGCAGGTTTGGACTACGGAGGTGATTCGCTTTTTTTTGGAGGGGGTGGCTGGGGCTTTATGGGCTGCGACCAGGACGTATTTTAATACGAGACTGGCGGATGCAGGCGGCTATAATTTTTGGTGCTTTAGCGATTATCGCGGTTGAATGGCCGGTACTGTGTTGGGGTGAGGTTTTTACGATTGGGCTTACGGTATTTTTGGAGAGATGCGCGTCTCTCCGAAGAAAGTTTGTTAATTGACACCTAGAATTAAGCGTTTTTCGAGGTACGAAACGAGGCGATGTTTCGATTCTTAGCAGCAACTGCCAGAAGTTCTAAACTATTCGGCTTATTGAGGAGCTGAGCCAGACTTCGAGCTGTACTCGCTCGACGATTGGACCGAGCTAGCCCTCTGATAGCTAGAACTGCTGCGACTAAATAGAACGTTAATAATATCCGAACCATTCTTAAAATTATACTTAGACGCTAACTTAGTGCGTTTGTCCATGGCAGCGGGCCCCTTCATGGTCGATTTGTCCAGGTGAACTTTTGGTTTTTCCGCTTGGTCGATGTCAGGCTGGTTTTTCTTCGTATTGACCTGCGCATAGTGTGAGTGTATTTTGTAAAAAGGTGTGAATGTAAGTGTGCTTGTATGAATGTGACTTTTCGGCGGCGCGAATCTGCTCTCTCTCCCGTCGCCTTTATAAGGCTATGCGCGGTCCGGGCAAGGTACTTGCTCTCTGCGTAATATTAAGCGCAGGAGCTTCCGCTAGAAGCCAGCTTTGTGCGTGGGTCCATGGTTGCGGGCCTCTTCATCGTAGATTTATTATATATATTTATTTGTATTAAAAAATTCTTAAACAGTACAAAAAATAATTAGGAAAATAATAAATTCACACAAGTATATCTAAGAGTACACAATAATATACACAATAATATCTAAAACTAAAAAAATACTTAAAACTATTCGACCTATTGAGAGCTCACCCTTTGAGCTGTATCCGCTGGACGATTCATTCTCGCTGGATCTGAAGAGAAATTTCAGAATATCCGAGGTATTCTTAATTCCTAACTTAGAAGCCAGCTTCATTCCTGGGTCCATGTTTGCGGGCCTCTTCATCGCAGACGCGACTAGGGCTTGACCGATGACAGGCTTGTTTTTCTTCACTGTCACAATCCTTCATATCTAATTTTTAGAACATCCTCTTCGATGCTGGAAGTTAGTGTATAGCTGCTCGAAGGTGAAGTTGTCCAATTGGAGTCGTCGGAACGGTCGTTTACATCCTCATCTTGCTGAGGCTTGTCAACTAC
>JAZHPH010001421.1:0-10159 GCA_037356405.1 Nasonia oneida | reverse complement strand
AAAAAAAAAAATATCAAGTGGCACGGTAGCGCCATGAAGGCGAGTTTGAGAAGCAGACGAAGCCGCGGCGCCCGTGACACTATTTACTTCTATATTGGTGTTCGGATTTTTCATGATACAGAAAAAAATGCTTATTGTTACTGTTCGTAAGATTTTTTGGCTTATTGGTATGTTTTCTGAGCTAAAATATGATTTCCAACAAAAATATTAGTGAAAAGGCTGCTTATTTTTATAATATGTGAGTGTATAATCCACAAATGCTAAAATTACATTTTTCTTCTTCAGCCCGAAATGTGAAAGGATCGTTAAGTTAGCCGCAAGAAGTGTTAGGCGAGTTTGATATATTCCGCAACAAAATTACAGATAGAAAAGAACTGAGATCAATCAAACAAAGTCAAGTTTATTATATTTAATCGTAATGAAGCAAAGAACAACTCTTAAGATAATTACTACGTCACATGCCATGCCTGTTTCATTTTGTTTATTGGTGAACAACTAAATTTTTTTTTTATATATATTAGAACGTCATACAAACAGTAAAAGTACAATGAAACATGGCAAGTTACATAGTAATTATCTTGAGAGTTGTTCTTTGCTTCATTACGATTAAATATAATAAACTTGACTTTGTTTGATTGATCTCAGTTCTTTTCTATCTGTAATTTTGTTGCGGAATATATCAAACTCGCCTAACCTTTTACTTTTTTAAGAGTTAATTTTTTTAGAGATTTCAATCCTTTTTTTAAAATTGTTTAGAGTATTTCATATTCAAAGTCGTAAAAATAAAATATAAGCATCTTTAGCACCATTCGACCACGGCTTTTTTGTAATATTTTTATTACTAAGATGAAATCACTGATTGTTCTAATATACATCACCCTCGAATTATTTCTATACCTAGACATCGTTATATACTCTCGAAATGCAATAAGTGCAGTCAAGCTCGGAAATTTGCAAACACAGCTACACTTTCTGGACGTTAGCCGTGGCTAAAATAAAATGACGCCAGCGCGAAACTTTTCTTCTGCCAGCAGCACCTATATTATTAAATCGTCGAGACACATTATTTCGCCTGCGCGGACAGCGGCGGGGGAGAATATATGCAAGCCCTCAACAAAACGCGACAACTTTGCTGGATGATTCTGTCGTCGGCAGCAACAAATTAAAAGCAATGTGGGAATAAAAATGCCGTGGCGACAGCGCGCAAATTAAAAAGAGTGGCGACGTTTTTTTTTCGACGCTCGTCGGTCTGGAAGTAATGTTAACATACTTATGCGTGAAATTCCCTTGCGTGAATTTTAATATCCGCTTTTAATGAGCATCCTGTCAATTTAAGGCTTTTCGCGATTCGTTGGATTTAGTGGTGAATCATAGGTAAAATCTGTTTAATCGCGAAGTAGTAACATTTTTAATCGGTGGTGTATTTACAGTGTAAGCCTAGAAATCTCCGAAATCAATTTTCACACCATCTATACTATTTAGCCCTCTTATCTGTATTGTATTCACTCAAACTAAAAATTTTAAACTGTTAAGTTTATAAGAGCGAAATTAAGCCTTCGAATTATAGGCAAGCGAGCCGAGGAAGCAAAAAGTAGCTATAAGGAGATTATAAGACGATCCGGATAATCCCCTAAAAGTTGACGCACACAAAACCATCCAGTCATTGAGCCTTTGCACACACGACCGAGCAATGATGCGCTTGACAAGAGACAGGATGATACCCGAGTTATTGATGCCAGGTGTTGATAGAGCCGCTTATATTCTATAACTTTTCATAATAGCCTAATTGTTTTGGAGTCAACGACAAAGCGCTTTGATGCACTATACTTTTGCAACTTATGCGAGTTTTCTTTCGACATTTATTGAATTTATGAAATTTTTTCAACCTGCATGGTTGGCTGCGCATCGTCTGTTAAACCAATGTAAACCTGATGGTAATTTGGAGATGCAAATAGTACATTGTGCAACAAGGGGAGAAGTAGACGAGCGCTGAAAATTTCAAAAATTTTGGAGGTGAAAGTGCTGTCTACTTTGATCCCTAGAGCAAAAACATTGTCGCCTTAAGATATATGTATATATGTGTGTTTGGGTGTGTTTAAAAAACACTAAAAAGGCCTTTCGCCCAGACTTTAAAAACTCGACTTTTGCTCCACTTTTTCGTAGGTGAAAAGCGCGTTTTCGGTGCACGTGTTATGAAAAATAATTTTCTCCCCGCTTGAGCTCAAACTTTTTCTAACACGCTTGGAATGGACGATTTTCTACGTTACTTTTCGACATGAAAAAAGGCCCATTTCATGCGCGCATTGGGAAAAATAATATTTGCTTGCATAATAAGATATAGTACGTACGGGATTTTAATAATTTTATCATGCGCAATCGATTAGAACGTATAGACCCCTCTGCGGCAGCGTTGTTATTAGAACAAATATTGTACGAATGAATAACATCGAGCACGAGTAGTTTAAAACTCAATAGGCGAAACGAAGTGATGAAAATTACGATTAACAAGAATTTGATGAAGCTTGTTGTTAAGTAAATAATTAAGTATTTTAATTAAACGAATCACACGTATAATTGTCAATTTTCATCGGGCTGAGGAAAATCTTATCGATCTCCGTCAAAGTAAATGCGAAAACGGTGTGAATTCCAAAGTGCATAATCATTGCAGCCTTGCAAATCCTTGAGAACGTGTGGAATTGCAGTCTGCTCAATTAAAGAGAGTACTTCTCCTCGAATATTCCGTAGTAATTACCATAGCAGTCTAAGACTCCAGACTAGTCGTCGTTTAGTATCGGATGCTTGTTTTAATGGCGTTTAAATGCCTGTAGTCGAGGACAAATCGAGCGTTAGACGAGGAGGATACGCTCTTTTCGAATGGGATTCACTCGATCCAATCACTTACGCTTGGCTATCACCATGCTGTAACCGTCAACGAATCTTCTCAAGCTTCTTCAGCAGTGCATTCCTCAGTGCTGCTTCTGATCAAGCCATAAATTTCGTTCATAATTAAATTTTTACGAGTGCTCATATCTCTGCGGTTAATTTTATAATCCTTTTAAGAACGCAAGCGTGGATGCATGGAAAATTAATTGCGTGTTGCCGATGACCGGAAGGTCGTGGCATTATTGATACTTGTCGCGCCGATGCCTTTGACGCGCTTCGATGAGCTTGATTGCATTATCTAGGCGGAAGAAAGTGATGGCTGCGTTTTCAGGAAATATAATGAGTTATTTCTGGAGATTATTGATCTACCGCTTTTCCCATGGTTAAGGATATACATGTCAATTATCATTAGATGATTTTAATAAAATTACATGATTTAATCCTCAACTAAACGTTACATGTGCTTTCAGACTTTATTTTTAGTAAGGATCTATCTATATAGCTGTCTCTACATTAGTAATCTCGTGCCCTTATCGCCTTCCCCGATTCGGCTCTTCCTTACGTAATTTCTCTGCATTTTTATTTCACATTCACGTGGTTTCTATTGCATGTTGTTCGATCTAAAGTACGTTAAATCGATATTCTGGATTTTTCTACGGATTCTCCTCCATAAAATCCTCTTTAAATTTTACAATAATTATTATTGGAATTAATTCATCGGGATGATCGACGATGCGATTGTGTAAATCGGCTTTGAGATGTAAGCGCTACGGCGGCGCATACATCCATCGCTAAATCATCGAAAGTTCGATCAAATGAGTTTGACCGAAACTGCGACATCTATGCAATCGGTAAATAGTTCAAACAAAGCTTATAAATGTAGTCTGCTTGTATCGTCGCTCCATACGAAGACTAACACAGTTAAAATTTTCAAACGAAAACTAGCACAACTCACGATTTGCCGCAAAGAGTAGCACAGTTCAGAAATGCCGCCAAGAGTAGCACAACTCACGTATTTCCCGCCAATACTAGCACAATTCGCGACTTACATTACTTAAAATGTGAGTATTTTACGTTTTTATTGAATTATTGGGTAAGTTAAGTTCATGAAAACCTTGGACAAAGACAGACAAACCTCAATGTTTTAAAAAGTTTCAAAAATTTCTAAAAATAGTGAATAATTTAAAAAAATGCTTGTAAAAAATTATTGTATTTGTGAAAAAAAATTTAAATTCGGTAAAAAGTTGTAAATTGTGAACATTTAAAAATGTTCATTAGGGACATTTTCGCAAAAATCGGAAAATTTTTATTGATATTCGTTGTTTAAAGTTTGAGTTGTGCTAGTCTGGCATGCGTCAAATGAGTTGTGCTGTTTATGACGTGAAATTTTGAGTTGTGCTAGTCTAGTGTGCGTCAAATGAGTTGCGCTGTTTATGACGGAAAATTTGAACAGTTCTACTCTTCGTAAGGTGCGACAATATAACAATAATAGTATAGCGTTGGTCAGTTAGGACAGCAGAATTTTTGACTATCCGCGAAACTTTATCAATATACAGCAGCTACAGTATAAAGGGAAAAAGTCGGAAAAAAAATTGAAAAAGAGCATCAAGAAGCAAAGCCGCTTTGCACCGCAAATCGATCAAATCCCTGCTGGTATGAATCTCTGCATCGACTGCATAGTTTATAAGTTGATACGAGAACGGCACAAATCCTTGATAAATTTAAATCTGTCTCATTCTGAGTATATTCTCTACATTTTCTTTTAGTTCGTTGGATGCACTATTCCACGCGCTTTTATGGAATATAATTGAAACAGTAGCTCTTGTTTTTGAATATTCTACATACACATAGTCAAAATATTATATGAGATTAAGACGATATTCTGCCGCAAGTTATGTTTAAGCAACTTTATTTTTTATTTAAAGCCCGTTCTTATAAGACCTTTTTAATACAGGCGAAAGAGTTTTATATTGCTACAATGCTTCCCCGTGTAAAAAATTTTAGCCCTGCATTGGTTTCGTTGTTACGTCCTGAGACGTATTGCAATATTTAGCAATGAACCAGGAGCATAAAATTGATGGTGCATACAATAAGTAGCTTAGTGGAGTTAATGAATACACCCAAATACGTGGTGCGATCAATCGATATTAATCACTCAAACTGGACTCTGCTATGGCGCTCCGGGTTGTCGACAGAGCTACCAGGGCATAAGTCGCGATACCGATACTTAAATATAACTTTACTTTGAATAAATCATGAGAGTCTATCAATTATAAGTTTTCTCATTTTAATACATACATCCCTGTACAAGCCTGACCACAGCACAGCAGCAAAGATCCAGCCCAAGCATTTGAACTCAAGTAAGTTCAAATAAATAAATAATAATAGATTTTTCTCGGATAAATAAATACAAATAAATAAAGATTGGGTCGTGATTTAACATCGTATTGCAGTGATCGTTCGAAGACCATTCTGCGAAACTAAATATTTTTTCAGCTTAACAAATTTCGCTTAAAATGCAATGTTAATTGCAAGAGCTTAATAGAGACGAAATTTTTGCGCTGATATTAGTCTTGCACAGCGCCCAAGATGAATTTCGAGATATGTGGCTAGAATTCGTTTTGCTTTGTGTAGTCCCGCAAAATATACAAGCTACACCCTCACGGGGACCGCGGCACTGCCGCACCAGAGCAGCATCCGAACAGTTGATGCCCAGAAACCGGTCGCTTTTGCGGATTCGTGTGCCGAGCGATGATATTTTCCTATTATCGTAATGGATACTGATGTTTTCGCTTGAAAAAATGGAAGAATATCGATATTGGCGCAACATTGTCGGACTAACCAGGATTACATTTTTTTACACGAGACACGACAGATTAATAAGTGCAACTGCAGAGTTAGCACAGTACAAATTCACTATAATGAATTGGAAAAGGCCGATGAAGCTTACGCGGGATATATATATACACTCCCACGCACACGCACACACGTACACAACATATATATGTGTGTGTGTGCGTGCGTGCGTATGGCTGCGATGCAATTCCTGGCATGCTTAATTCATATAATAGTTATTTCCGACCTGCGTCTACTGCAGCCCTTTTCCCTCTGTATAACGTCTGTATCATGAGCTCTGTTATTTTTATTGGAAAACGTTATATGCCCTTTTCCATATCCGGATTACTCTACTTACTAGCTTAATTAACTCTCTTTAAAGCACATCGACGAATGTTAAGCATATGTGGACTTAACATCAGAGAGACGAGGGCAAGTGCTTCGTGTATATCCGTATTTATATAGAACGATCGATTGGATTACATCTACTTCTGATTCGCGTACGCTTATTCTTTCTTTTTCATCTTTAAAATCCGTGCATTATATATTGGCCAACTTCCCTTTCCGGCATCTCTCCCGAGTCTCTCTTTCTCTCATTTACTATGCTCGGGATTCTTTTTCCGTGCCCCCCCCCCCCCCCCCCCGGCAGCAGTTCTTCGCTTTGCCGTATAAAGGCGTTCGATTTGTATCGAAGATAGGCAATACGATATCTCGCATTCTGGAAAGAGTACGCCTCCGCGCTCGCTGCCGTCTCATTTTACTTCGAAATTCTTCATCTCCTTTTATGATATCACCCTTTTGGAATATTGGAAAGACGATACTTCTGTAGCTGCAGGGGCCGCCGCGAGAAATACGCAGTGTATATAATCTACTCAGCTGCGGCGGCTTATTTTCTCTTTCCTTTTTACGAGCTCCCAGTTTAATTGAGTTTTGTTCTCTGATTAACTGGGATTTTAATTGCGTCTGGTTTTGCGCCCGTCTCTGCATAGCATAAAGAATTCACTTTGAATATTTGATTGTACTGCATAAAAATAGAGCAGGCGACGGGGAATCAAAAAGATTCTCTTGGGGATGATCTCAGCCAATCTTAATTAAATAAAACTGACTTTTTGTAACGCATGCATGATTTCTGCGTTTTTAGACCTAAAAAAGCGACCCTAAAGTAATATTTTTTTGACTGACCTAAAAAAATCGGACAAAAATGGGTCTTTTTGCCAAATTTTTTAAAAATTTGTAAAAATGATTCAAACATATATCTATTTTTTTTACGTGGCATTTGGAACTCGAAAGTTCATCGCCTCATCCACGCAAGCCTTCCACGCTGCCCTATCTTGTGTCAACCCCACCCAAGATGCACCTCTCCGATCGACACCCACCCGTCCTATTTCTACTAGATCCGCTTTTACGTTGTCCTCCCATCTACGTCTAGGTCTACCTAGAGGTCGCGTTACCATCGGCCTGCCCTTCATGACACGCGCTGCCGTACGGTCGTCTCCCATTCTCGCTACGTGCCCTGCCCATCCCAGTCTGCGCGATTTTATTATTCTGTTAATATTTGGTGACGCGTACAGATTGTGTAACTCATCATTGTGTAGTCTCCTCCATTCCCCGGTTTCCTCATCTTTCTTCGGCCCGTATATTTTTCGCAAGACTTTATTTTCAAATACCCTAAAACGATTGTCCGCCTGCGTAGTGAGAGCCCACGTTTCGCACCCGTACAGAACCACCGGCAGTATTATTGTCCTGTATATTCTTATTTTAACGTTTTTAGACAACAGCCTCGACTTAAGTAAATTACTCACGGCGTAGAAGCAAGCATTACCCGAATGGAGTTTATTTCGACATTAATCTCGTTTCTATCATTTATGGTCGTACCCTGATACCTGAATTCGCTAACCTTTTCAAAAGTAAAATCCCCAACTCTGAGATTTCCCTCCCCTCTGCAGATGCCTAGTTTATCCACAATCATGTACTTTGTTTTTGATTCACAAACTTCTAACCCTCTATACTCTGCCGCTTTTATGAGGATTTCCGCATTTCTTGCTATCGTTTCCCTACAATCTCCCAGTATATCCAAGTCATCTGCGTAGCCTAGTATCTGCGTTGTTCCATTAAGCGTTAAGCCCAGCTGACTAACCTGCATTTTTCTAACGACATACTCTAACGTTAAGTTGAACAGCACCGTAGAGAGCCCATCCCCTTGTTTTAAACCATCGCGTATCGTGAAGGGTTCTGATATATTACCGCCTACTCGGACCTTTCCCGTGCTTCCGTTCAGACATATCTGAATCAATCTCACGAGTTTTTTCGGTACACCGAGAAGTACTAGAATTTGATACATTTTGCTTCGCTTAATAGAGTCGTACGCTTTTTTAAAATCTATAAATAGTTGGTGTATGGTTTCGCAAAATTCCCACTTTTTCTCTAACAACTGTCTTATGGTAAACATTTAATCGCTCGTCGATCTGTTGCGCCGAAATCCGCACTGATAATCTCCTACTATATCTTCCGCGAATGGAGTGAGTCTAGCTTGTATTACGTTTGATAGAACTTTGTAGCACGTTGCTAAAAGTGAGATACCCCTATAGTTATTGCAGTTTGTCTTATCCCCCTTTTTAAAAATCGGTATAATGATAGATTCCTTCCAATTTTCGGGTATTGTTTCATTTTTCCAGATGGCACATACTAGTTTATAGATTTTGAAAGTGAGATCGACGCCCCCATATTTGAGTAACTCAGCTGGTATAGAGTCATTTCCCGCGGCTTTGTTGTTTTTTAGTTTTTTAATCGCGACCTCGACTACTTGGTAGCTTGGTTCCTACACGTGGAGTTCAGCAGTGTGAATTTCGTCCCCTAATTCTTCGCTATTTTCGTGCACGTTTAATAATTTATTGAAATAATTTTTCCACAGCGACAGTAATTCATTATCATTTGTTACGAGGTCCCCGTTTTCGTCCTTCATCAATTGCGCTCTACTCCTAAAACCCTTTCTGATGGCGTTAATCCCTCTGTACATTTCGCGTGGGTTATTTTCCTTACTGTTAGTTTCTATTCTCCTAATAAGATTCTTTTGATACTCCCGCTTCTTATTTTTGTAGATCGCGCTCGTCTGTTTCCTTACGTTAGAATACTCTTCTACGGTCCTATCGCTTCTATTTTGTAAGCTATCTAATTTAGCCTTTTTGCGCCTTTCAAACCAGAGTTCGCACTCTTCGTCAAACCATGGTTTGCTCTTTGGCTTTTTCTTTTTACCCAGTACTTTGTTCGCGTCCTCTTTTACCGTTTTTTCGATGTCCCCCCATAAGCTATTCGGTTCGTCATTCCCCTCCGGCGATGTGTTTGCTTCTTCAAGTGCCTGAAACCTGTTATTAATTTCTATCTGGTACCTAATTCGCTCTGTTCTATCTCGTAGCTTCTCAATATCGAAGCTTTATACCTTGTTTGCTCGCTTACTATTTTGATTCACTACTAGTCTAGCTCTTAATTTGGCTACTACTAGGAAGTGGTCCGAGTCGCTATCTGCCCCTCTGTAAGCCCTTACGTCGAGAACGTTAGTATGACATCTTTTTTCAATGAGGAAATGATCAATTTGGTTCTGCGTGGCCCCGTCCGGCGATGTCCACGTTGCCTTGTGTATGTCCTTGTGCTTAAAACACGTAGTTTTGATTATAAGATCTTTTGCCGCCGCGAAATTTATGACCCTAATACCGTTATCATTGCTGACTTCGTGCAGGCTTTCCTTCCCTATAGTAGGACTAAACATTTCCTCCCTATCTATTTTAGCATTGAAATCGCCTAATACTATTCTTGTGTCGTAAGACGCGAACTGGTCGATTACCTGCTCTAAAGTTTCGTAATAGAGATCCTTAGCTTCTTCTTCTTTGTCCTCCGTAGGACAGTGCACATTAATAAATACATATCTATACCACTCACCTTCGATAATGATGTACGAGAGCCTCTCATTGACGGATTTGAAACTTTTAACCGAATGTATGATGCTTTTGCTTACGAGAAATCCGGTGCCTAGAGATCCCCCACTCCCGGCCCCATACAGGTACGTGAAGTTACCCGATGCTAGTACTCCGCCATCTGGCCACCGCGATTCCTGTATTGCTACCAAATCTAGATTGTACCTATCAGCTTCCTTTACGAGTTCTTTAAACGCGCCTGCTCTGTATAGACTGCGAACATTCCAAGTTCCGACCCTTAAGTCCCTTTTGGTTCGGATTTGATTTTTTTGAGCCATGATAGTATGTTAAACCCGCGCGCTTCGGATCCTGTTCCGATCGCAGGTGAGTCGACCGTTCTAGAGGTGATAACCCCCATACCTCTATAGAACTAACAAGGAAAGGTACCCAACCCGAACTCACCGATTTTGATGATTTTCATATATATTGTAGAACATAAAAAAATAAGAGACACGTATTTTTTTTTATCGGCT
>JAZHPH010001420.1:0-10173 GCA_037356405.1 Nasonia oneida | reverse complement strand
CTAATCAAGCACCCCGAAAAGTGAGAGGCAAGGGGACTCACTCTAATAATCATTATTCTTGAGCGTGATCATTTTTTCTTTACAATGTTTGATGAGTGAAAGTAATGAACTTTTCTATTATGTAATTAAATAACATCATATTTATTTAGGTTCTCTTTTGTATTCTTTTAGATCATTTATATGAAATCTTCCTTTTTCTTTTTGTTTATCGCGATCAAATAATAAATAAGTTGTACTACCAATTTTTTTAAATATTTCATATGAACCTTCGTAAATTAAAAAGAAATTCGCAATTTTTTTATTGTCTAAATCTGAAATGTTATTTGATTTTTTATAACACGTGCATAAAAAAAAAAAAATTTCGGCACCTATAAAGTGGACCGAAAATAGGGTTTTCCGAGCGTCAAAATGTAGAGCAAGAGTCCCTGGTCATAAAACATGTATAAATTAATCCATTTTCGCTCCCTATAAGGTAGAACGAGCCTAAAATAATTTGAGAATCGGAAATCGAGAGGAGCGAAAAAGGTCCTCTCGATCTATTTTTTCCATCTCCTTAGTAAAGCTTTAAATCGTTAAAAACTTTTGAAACAATTTCCAAAATTTTGATATATATATATATATATATATATATATATATATATATGTTTTTTTCATTTAGTTCTCTCCGTGTGTTTAAACATTAATCTCCCGTTTCTTTAATCTTGTCGAGATAAATTTCGTGATTTATTTGTTGAGAACATACATATACAGGTTTGACAATTTTATTAAAATAACTACTTTCTTCTTCTGGACTTTGCTTTGGGTGCTCATGGTTTTTCATTATTTTATTTTCACAATTATTTCTCATTAACCGTGCTTGACCTCCGTGGCATAAAGGTCCTGCTGCACAATGTTCTGAATTTCCATTTTCTTCATCCGCGCTCAAATTTCGCACACTGCTCTTGGCAACTCTGTATATAATATTTATTATCACCTATTCGCACATAATCGTAGTCACTTGTATATTCATGATTATTTTAAAATTTTTTACTTTCCTCGATTAGTATTTCTTGAATTTGTTCACTTTGTTCTGCATGACCATATTGTTTAAAAACTTCGTCTCGCAATCGTTGTACTATACTTGTTATTTCTTTTTTGGATTCACGCCTTCGATTAATACATTGAGCTTTTATTTTTTCTTCATAGGCCTGTAAAGACCGTATTTGATAGAGATACGGGCTGCGCGAGTTTTACAAATAATTATTTATTCGCGAGAACTAGCATAAGCTCGAGAGCTTTATTGTTACTAGAGATACTTGAATTGAATGGATGGACTGGATATCTATATATATATATATATATATATATATATATATATATATTTATTTATTTATTTATTTTATCAGTAAAGTTACATAAATTACATTTTAGCAATGCAATTTACATACCAGCAGAGATAAACACAGTTATCTGTTTGCTGGACTAATTGCTATCTTACATCTATATCTTAAAACTATAAAACTAATCTTTTGAGATTAGTAACCGCAGTCTTATCATTGCACATTGAAAATAGCCTAAAACTAATGATACAGTGATATCGTTTCCTTTATTTCTGTTATTCGACTCTTTTAATATCTTTTCTTTTTGTCTACAAATTTGATCTAATCCACTCTTTTAATTTCTTTTTCTTATTTTTCGTTGTTAAATTTTTTAATTCATTTGGTACTTTATTGAATAATTCTATCGCTTTGATGTAGCTGTTTTTTTTACTTACTGTTTTTTCTCTGATCGGAATTTGTATAAGTTTTTTTCTTGTATTGCTTGTTGAAGCAATATGTTTTGATTTTAAAATCTCGTAATGGAAGAATAGTGATTCAAGTTCGTACATTTTCTCAAAATGAAGTGGGTTTCCTTGAGTAACAAAATTATTTTTATTAATGATTTTCAACAGTTTTTTCTGTAGGTTCTTTAACAGTAGTAGAGCATTGGAGTAAGCCCCTCCCCATGCTATAATTCCGTAGCTTATAACGCTGTTGAAGAGCGCGTAATAAATCAATCTTAATGTTGCGAGGTTCAACAGTTTTGATAATTTATAGAACACAAAGGTTAAATATTTGGTTTTGCTAACAATATATTTTATATGTTCTTCCCATTTCATATGGCTGTCGAAAATTAATCCCAAATATTTACAGTTGCTCACTCTTTTTATTTTTTCTTGGCCTATTTTTATGTCTATACTGTTTGGGATACTGTTACTATAATTTCCAAAAGTTATAAATACAGTTTTGCTTATGTTTAGTGATAGCCTATTCAAGGCTAACCAGCTTGAAATACAGTTTAGGTCTTCATTCATTTTTACTTCAACGTCGGTCCAGGAGTCAGCCGTTGAAATTATCGCAGTATCATCAGCATATGATATCACATTATCTTTTAGCATGTCGTTAACATAAATTATGAATAGTAGAGGGCCCAGTATTGTGCCCTGTGGCACTCCCGTACTTACAGTTTCTTTGTCGCTAACAATATTTTGTATTTTAACTCTATGATCTCTATTACTTAAGTAACTAGTCATTAAGTCTAATGCCTTGCCTCGGATCCCATATTTTTCTAATTTTTGCAGTAATATATTGTGGTTAACTGTGTCGAAAGCTTTGGCCAAATCTAGAAAAGCAACCGCTATTGGTTTACTTTGATCTAGACAGTTATATATAATGTTCGATATGTATTGTATTGCATCTTTTGTACCCCTATTCTTAACAAAGCCTTACTGATTTTTTGAGATGATGTCACAACTACTGATAAAATTGTTTAGTCTGTTATATATTCATTTTTCCAGGATTTTAGCAATATTTGATATTAATGAGATTGGCCTGTAATTTTCAACATAGTTTTTGTCTTTTGATTTGTAAATTGGAATAATGTCGGCACTTTTCAAAACTTCTGGCCAAATGGCTTTTTCGATCGATAGGTTACATATATGTACAAGTATATCGGTTATGTGTCTAGACAAGCTTTTTATTGTTTTAGTATTTATGTTATCCACCCCGCCGCTCTTCAGTGGCATATCTTTAATGATTTTAGTTATTTCCGAGTTGTTTGTAGGAAACAGAAAGATCGAAATTTGGTTATGTTTAGGTAGACTTATTGTTTCGTTAATTGGTTGTTTGATTTTTTTACTTAGTTCTGATCCTATGTTACTATAGTATGTGTTCATAATATTAGCTATGTCTTTAGGGTTTTGAGTTTTTTTCCCGTGTTTATTATTTGGGTCAATAATTTGTGTAATTGATGCATTTTTTTTTGTGCTTTTGCCTAGTTTTTTATTTATAACTCTCCAAAGATCTCTTGGATTAGAATAGCTTTTCTCAACCTCGGCACAATCGTTTTTTAACTTGGCGTCTTTGACAACTTTATTTAATATTTTCTCATAATTTTTATACTCTTTCTTTAGAGTCTCATTCTTTGGGTTTAGTTGCCAAGTTTTATATAATTGTTCTTTGCTATTACAAGAGTTTATAATTGGACTTGTTATCCAGCTATGCCTTGGCTTATTTTATTCTAGTTTCTTATTTTTATTTTTAGTAGTTGTTGCTTGGGCAGTACAGTTTTTTATTTTACCAATTAGTGAATTAACAGCTTGGTTAGGATCATTCATTGACAATATCTCATTCCAATTTTCTTTGTCCGCGATTTTGTCTAGTTTCCTAAAATCTCTATTCTAATTTCTCGTGCCAATTACTGATTTTAATTTTTTTGAGCGTTATTAGTAGCGGATAGTGATCTGTGATCATATGTTCTATTTTACAAGTGTATGTTTCGATTGTGTTAGTTTTAATAAAGATATTGTCAATGCAAGAACCTGTATTATCAGGTGCTGGTCTAGTTATAGTTTGGAAGCCTGGCACATATCCTTTTTCTAAGAAGTTATTCAAATACTCCTGACTAATATTGTCTAGTTTTAGTATATCTATATTAAAGTCACCAATAATTAGATGATTTTTGGTATTTTGTTTCTTTTTTAGGTATTCTTTAATGTTACTAATGAAATCAATTTTTGAAATGTCATGAGATCTATATACGCTTGATATTTCTAATTTCTTTTCCTTATCTAATTTTAAACATGTATTTATAACTCTGAGTTTCCCTATTCGTACGATTTCAGTACTCACCGTTAGGCTTTCATCAATGTAAACCATTACTCCATCCGATCTATTTATTCTACTATTATTGTAATACATTTTATACCCTGTTAATAGAAAATAATTATGATATTCTAGATTCCAGGTTTCTACGCAAACTATCATTAGTGGTTTAATCTCAAGCCTTTCTATAAAAATCTGTAGTTTATCAAAGTTTTTATTTAAACTTCTAATATTGACATAGAGAATATTTTCTTGGTTATTTTTTAGATAATTATTGAAAGCCTTGATATTTCTAAATACAGTTTCTTTCTTAACATTTTCATTTTGTATACTTTCTATTACTTCAATGTTGTTATCCATGTGTGTGTTATCTTCTTAGATTATGCTGACTGGCAGAAGGAGACGATAGTAATGACGAAACCGATCCAAACCTTGTTGCCGACTGAGTTCTGTTATACGAGATGTCTATGTTGCTGATATATCTTGTTATTGTAGGACTCACTGGATAATCAGTTGACTCCACGTATTTTCTTATTTTGTTCTTGAGCACTTGACAAGACTGGCTATCGTTTGCCACATGTTGAAAGTCGTAATTGGTTTTGTACCTATTATTATGAAAAATGCAGTTTACACATTTTACCTCTGTCGTTTTCACACAGTTTATTGAATTGTGTGAACCCGCGCATTTTAAGCACACTTTGTCGTTGTGACATTTATGTCCACTGTGTCCAAACCTTCCACAGTTGTAGCAAGGCCTTATGTTGATATCATCATATACTCTACAGTTTTGATATCCAATGAAAACTCTGTTTTTGTTATCTTTTATTCTTTTGTAAATTTCTGAGGAGACTTCAATTATGATGCTAATCTGTTTTGTTCTCTTATTTTCGAAATGGTGTATAAGATATATATATATATATATATATATATATATATATATATATATATATATCTAAAAGCACAAGTGGACGCGTGACAGTCGCGTTGGTGGGTCATGCGCGGACACTCTCGTGCGCGGACTGTAGTCTGTCCGCTTTTAGTGGACGATACTGAGTCCGCTTTTATACTTACGCGCGGACGTTGTGGATGTCCTGGAGTTCTTACCTTTGTGACTATTGATGTTGTAGGCACTTGATTATCCTTCTGTTTACTTCTTTAGGATTTAGGTTGTTTTATGGATTACTCTTAATTAATAGAATAATAATTGTAGAAACTGATTAAATTGTTATCTTTGTTTTATTGGAGACAACCCAGAACTCAGCGGACAATACAGTTTCTTACAAGATGTTATTGCTTAGTGCGTTGGTATCTTATAATTACTTTGACGTTGGTACAATTAAACTTAACTTACGGTATATACGTTCTAATTTGTAACCTGGAACTGGATAGTCCTTCGTGGCACGACAGATGCTAATTGATCTTACTCTACACGATTACTCGTGGCTAATTTATGTACTGTTAATCTAATTTGCTCTATGGTTTCCCACTAACGCCGGTCTGCTATCGACGGGCCCTTCGCCTGTTGCACGATTCAGACTCTCAAACCAGAAAACAAGGAGTTCTACTATAACTTGTACACAAAGTTTGAGTGTTTTCTAGGCACTCAATAGGCGATGCGTACAGAGGTATAGCACTCGTACTCGCTAACCGGGTACAGCTACACGACGACAGGTTACTTATATAAAAGGCGCTCCGTGGATCGTTTCCTGGCTTTTTAAAGCCTCGGTGACGATTCAAGGAGTTGTGAAATTACGTGAAACGCGGCAACGATCGACCAATCAACACCTGACGTGCAACGACGATGTACAAAAGTAAGTAAGTAATACGCGCGTATAAGAAATACTGCCTCGTAGGTCAAAGCACTCGCTCCGATGTTCGGCGATCGGTTTCGCAATGTCGCAATCGGGTTTGGTATACGTCGTCTGAGTACACGAATGCAGTCGTACAGGCGATGTATATATATATATTTTTTCGTAAATGCTAAGGTGTATAAACATGGGACATTACAGGCCAAGGCTCGTTCGAGATCGACAAGAACATCGAACTCAAGCCTATTTTCGATTGTAAACAACCGATCCAATGAGTAATCAATACCCTCTACGGGAAAAACGTCCCGATCTTTTTCTTTCGCGAATTGTCGCCATATAATTTTCCCGTACTTGTCCATTACTTTTTCGATGCTGTCACTTTCACATATATTTTCAATATTTCTTTCATCTTCATAATCGGCTGCACAGCCTTTCTCACTATCTTCTTCACTCTCGAATTCATCTTCGATTTCGTTATCAGTCCCAAAATTGTTTGTTAATTCTTCATCTGGATAAGCGTTGTCACACTCAACTCTGCACATATACACTTTTTCGGCGTCATGTTTATCACTTTTATTTATTTATAAATTTTTAATTACACTTTTCATCTCATTTATTTTATGAGCTTGTGCAATAATATCATCATCATTATTAAAATTAATCCCTGTTTCCAATAGGGACTCCTCGATTATTTCCTCCCTCCGAATCTCCAGGCTTGGTGGATTCTCAACGCCTTGTGCCGACGTTTCTCGTATACGCGCACAATTCAGGATTTCACTTTCTCGTAGAACACTCGCTTTATCTTTCCTCGCAGAACTAGTTGCACTCGAATAACTCTCGCATGTCATTTGATCGTTGATCTTGAGTTCGGAATTCACGTTGTCAAAATAATTATTAATTTGGGATTTTGTATGTTTATTCCAAAAATCATTCGCGCTATCTCCCTCAGAGAGTCCTTCCGATACAACTCTCTTATCTGCACTATCGCTCAAACCCCACTGTTCGTCCCCGTATTCATCATTTTAAAAAAATTGCATACTTTTAAGAAAGGGATATTCTATATTTGCCAACTCAAGACAATTTTTCTCATAACAGATTTTTGCGCTGGTTTGTTGGAAGAAATCACTACCTTATATTCCTGCTTCTTTAATTGGAAATTCATCGGAAACTACATGAAAACCAATCGTCAAACCGTCATAATTGACTATTATTGTTCCTAACGTTTTGATCGAGGAAGAAATTATTCCTTTTAGAATAATTTTTTCTCGCGAATTTATCGGTAAATATATCGGAACACGAGATATTTTTAACAAATTTGGGGAAAAACCATTGTTTAACATAAATATTGCAGGACGCGTTAATTCTTTTATATCGATTTCAATATTAGGAGCGCAATTTATTTTATTCAAGTTTACGGTGGTCTCGTAGAGGATAAGTTCGGCCCTTGAATTTCCGGAGTCGAGCGCGTAATCAGAGCGCAGCCTCTCCGCCCGTACGAGGGATGCCACGCTCGTTTTCCGACGGCGGATTCCCTTCTTGCGCGTCTCTCAACCATTTAAAGCAAGTTATTTTTAAATGTCCGGGTTTATTACAAAAATAACAAGTAATTGTTGATGGTAAATTAGAATTTAGCCTATTAGAATTTTAAGTATTGAATCTCGCATTATTATATGTACCCTCAGTATTGTTATTTTGATTATAACGGTTAGTACCGATAAAACTTTGATTGTTACTTGTACTGAAATTATTATCACGATATCCCAGACGCATATTATCATTTCGGGAGTTCCAATTATTTGTATTATTATGTCGGATATCATTGTTGCGATTTTAAGCGGGGATGAATTTATTTTCTCCGTTGGGTCGATTAAATTGCGGTCCGTTCGCGAAACTTTGACCTGTGTGTCGTTGATTCCTCTTTTGCCAATTTGAATTATCTACTCTATTGAATCACGGTTGTCTATTATCGCGATTATGGTTCGGATTCCAGTTCGGTTGTTGGCAACGATTATTGCTTGATTGTAAACAAAATTTAAGACAATTCATCGAGGCATGACCCGTTCCGTTACAGAAATTGCACGTTGATTCTGAGACGGTTTCTACTATATTTACGCGTCGAGTTTCTTTAGGATTACAACAATTACGCTTTTTGCTATTAAAAATTCTATTGAAAATACGGTATTGTTTGCTCATTAATTGAAAATCTTCTTGTTTATTTATAGTATTTACATTCATATTGATACAAAAGCTTTCTGAAATCAGTCTTTTGTACCTGTTGCACTCACGATCTAAAATTATAACATTATCAAAATCAAAACTATGTGAAGGATTATTTTTAATATGCGTCGAAATCGGTAGTATTTGGTCATTAGAAGTTTTTTTGTGTTCATCAATCCTTGTTTTTAAATTCCTTTTTGTTTGACCAATATACGTAGCCAGACAACTATTACATTGAAATTGATATATCAAATTATTTTCACTCCATTTTTCTAAAACATCTTTGCCCAACAACCTAACAATACAATTTAATTTGTGTGTCATTAACGGAACACAATGTAGACCAAATTTTTTGAAAGTATGTTTACAAGAATACAACAATTTTTCATGAAATGGTAAAGATACTATTTGTGCTGGTTGTTTGTGTGTATTTTGTAGGTTATTATTAGAATTAATAGAATAATTGATTTTTCTATATCGTTTACGAACACAAGCATCAATAAACCAACCCGGATAATCATTATTAAGTAAAATATTTTTAACAATGGAAATATTGTCAGCATGAAAAGACTCATGGGAAAGTAACAAAGCTCTATCAATTAAATTATAGACAATATTACGTTTGAGTTTGTTGATGATACTATTTTATGCATAAAAGAGGAACAAATTGGTATAGTGTTGGATATTTTTAACAGTTACAATAGTCACTTACAGTTCACACACGAAGTTGAAACTAAGAATAACATATCCTTTCTTGATGTTACTTTATCTATTAACAATAACTGTATTATTACAAACTGGTTTCAAAAACCTACTAATTCAGGTAGAATTTTAAATTATCATTGATAGAGCTTTTTTACTTT
Source organism: Nasonia oneida (assembly GCA_037356405.1). Lineage (NCBI taxonomy): Eukaryota > Metazoa > Arthropoda > Insecta > Hymenoptera > Pteromalidae > Nasonia > Nasonia oneida. The sequence goes on along the minus strand of JAZHPH010001420.1, from coordinate 1,164 downwards.
CCCATGAGTCTTTTCATGCTGACAATATTTCCATTGTTAAAAATATTTTACTTAATAATGATTATCCGGTTTGGTTTATTGATGCTTGTGTTCGTAAACGCTATAGAAAAATCAATTATTCTATTAATTCTAATAATGACCTACAAAATACACACAAACAACCAGCACAAATAGTATCTTTACCATTTAATGAAACATTTTTTTATTCTTGTAAACATACTTTCAAAAAATTTGGTCTACATTGTGTTTTGTTAATGACACACAAATTAAATTGTATTGTTAGGTTGGGCAAAGATGTTTTAGAAAAATGGAGTTAAACTAATTTGATATATCAATTTCAATGTAATAGTTGTCCGGCTACGTATATTGGTCAAACAAAAAGGAATTTAAAAACAAGGATTGATGAACACAAAAGAACTTCTAATGACAAAATACTACCGATTCCGACGCATATTAAAAATAATCCTTCACATGGTTTTGATTTTGATAATGTTATAATTTTAGATCGCGAGTGCAACAGGTACAAAAGACTGATTTCAGAAAGATTTTTTATCAATATGAATGTAAATACTATAAATAAACAAGAATATTTTCAATTAATGAGCAAACAATACCGTATTTTCAATAGAATTTTTAATAGTAATTGATTATTTATTTACAAAAGTTGTTATTAATCTATAAATTAAATACAAATAAGTATGAAATATTTTAAATCAAAACTAATTATTATTTAAATTTTTAACTTATTTTTCTAACAATTTTATATAGTTATTTACATCTATTTTTTCATTCATAATTACACTAATAATTTAGTTATGAGTTTTGTTGTATATTTTTATATTTTTCGAAGTTTTTGCTCATTATTGAATAATTTTAAATAGGTCGATAATTACAGTTCCGTCATTATCCGTTTTCAAGATTATCTTGCTCTACTCCGTTATCTAAGTTGTATTAGTGCGTGGATTCGTATGTGTTTGTAATACTCAACTTATGTGTGATTGATACATGGCACAAGGATGTAGCAAATGACTGTGACTCGAGGAATCTTTCTTCTTATTATAATTTAAGATAATGTTCGACATTTAGAGATAAAATTGGTATGCTCTTATTTTTATTGTTATTTTCTTCAGGACTATACCGTATTGTTGTGATTATATTTATTAT
>JAZHPH010001419.1:0-10829 GCA_037356405.1 Nasonia oneida | reverse complement strand
GGCCATCCGCTAGCCTCTTGCTTGATTTTTAAGAAAGTATTTACGTATTCAGCAAAAAGACCTCCGCTACCATCAATTTGATTATATTGTGTCATCTCATATTGCCAAATAATATAAATTTTCGTAATACTGTAACCGAGTTCAACAGCTTTACGCAACTCATCAGCAACCCAGGTGCCCGTGAATTCACGCATTTTTGGGTCTTCGTGATTGCAGTCACACTGCTGCATTTCTTCACAGCATGAGCGGCAAAGAGCAAAAAGAAGACGTCCGTGCATTTTAATTGGTAAGAGTGGAATGTGCAGGTCGCGCGGTGGTAAGATACTACATTTAACTAATCCTTCAATATTGTTGAGATTATTGTTATTCCCCTGCGTTAATTCGTTGCAGTCTTCACAAATTAAAATTCGCGGATGTCCCACGGGAAATCGACCTCTTTTACACACGTACGGATAAAGAGAGCATATATCTGTATATTGAATTTTTTCGTTATTTCCGATCGTGTACTCAGTAACTATATTCTCCGTTCTACCTCCAAAAAAAGCATCGCGCGGATTCAACGTTATACGACTCATAAGAGGATGCTGTGTTACATATTCGTAGATTTCGCGATTCTCTGCTTTTACCCGATCAAAAGTACATTCCCATATCTCTCGAACTTCGTAACCCAGGGCTTTTATTTTTTGAATTTTCCGAAAAGTATTCTCGTACGACTCATCCATAGTTCTGCCATATGACATTATTTTATCTCGACGTTTATTAAAGCAAATAGGGCAACCGTGTGTGTAACAGCCTTGATATTCAAAGACAATACCTTTATTTGCATTGTCATTTTCCGGAGGTAAATAGCCATCTACACGAAACCCTTCTGGAAGCATAAATTCACGTGCTCTACCCGCGTGTATGATTTCCCGACCAATCTCACGTTCACACTGTAACAGCCACTGTATTGACTTTTGCGAATGATTATCAGCGCGTCGATATCCACCTGCTGGAATGATACCGATAGTTTTTTCGCTTAAGAAATTTTTTCTATACACAATGGAGCATGCAGAAGCTATGGTCGTTGCCTCTGTAAACGGACAAGTATTCCCGCACTTAATGAAAATTTTCCGAAAAGCCATGCATGCAAGTCTTAAAATTTCTACATCCATACGGCAATAATCGAGTATTTCACGTTGAAAATCAAACTCATAAGTATTTCGGTTCTCCTCATACCATACAATAAACTTTTCCCTCTCAGACGTCGACATGGCATTAGGCGCATAGAACGATGCTTCGGGTAAAGCCCCAACATAATTTTGATTATCTAAAGTATTGAATAGATGAGGAAAATATCCTTTTTTGCTAGCTGGCGGTAGAGAAAAGGTTTGTGGTAAAGCACTTAATTTCATGTGAAAATAGTTTAAGCTATCAATAAATTTTGTTCGCCCGCATTGAAGCATAATTATATTTTGTCCATTCAATATTACGTTCGGTACTATTGAGGTATTTTCAACGATTTCTCGCAAAATAAATTGCGCATCAAACCCACGAGAGTTATGAGCAATACAAATTATTTGACCGAAGGTAGTTTTCTCGCGTACTGTCAAACCTATTAATTGTTTAACTGGATCATCGCGAAATATATGCTCTCTTACACCACACGTATGGCATAGTATATTTATATTTTCATCATCCATGCAATCATCGCAAACCTGTTGTACAACACATAGATTTGGAATGTGTATTTTTATCTCTGTATGTTCACGGTAAGCAGAATCTTGACGCGTCTCAAAGTCATAAAAAATAAATAAGTTTTTCTTTGAGGATTTACGATTAATCTGTGCGTTAACATCACGTCCAATGGGTTGAATATAACAGAGCTGATTTACATCATGTTTTTCGCGACATAAGTTGCACCAATTGATTCCACACTCGTGCTTTGACTTGTAGATATTAATTCATTTGCAACACATATTACAAACTTTTACTACATCGCATATTTTTTTTTTTTTTTTGTATGACCCATCTATTTTGTGACGGTCGAAACATATTTGTCCGTAAAATTCGCGGTTACATTCTACACACTTTATAATATCTATATTAGAATTACACGTTGGCGCACAAAAACACCTGTCACATTTGGCTGTGCATCTATGCTCATCTACGTATCTATAGCTTTTATTACAACGTTCGCAGAAAAAACGATTGCGTGCAGCACCGGTTAAATTTAATATTGTATCGAAATGACGCCTTCGCGCGTCGTACAAAAGATTTATAACGTCAAAAGAATTTGAATTTAACAGAGGTCTTCCATCGTAAAAGGGCAGTTCTCCACTTCCAAAAGATAAACTATCGTATATTACAATAGCGATATTTTTTGCGACATAATACCGCTGATACGTCTCTATTTCTCGTATACCGCACCCGTTTGCAGGAATTACGACGTTTGCATTAATAGTAAGGAGATTTGCGCGCTCTTTTTGCATGCCACGTCTGCTATCTCTGACAATATTCCAAGTATCAATGGCTTCGTTTGAAAAGAATTTTTTATACATCATATAAGCCTCCCCGACAATTAAAGCTCTTGGCAAGCATAAATTATCGTTATTCCTTATATATACAACCGATCTCTGAGATAAGCTATCAACACTCATCCTCTTTCTACTTCCACCTCGGCCACCATTAGGTATATTAACAAGTGTTAATGTTAGAATAAAGCTCTCATCTATTTGAAAATCCTCATTACTCTGAGCTAATCCGCTTATTAAATTCCATAAATCATTGTAAAAAAAATTATTTACTAATCGTAAAGATAACCCACCCGGGCCTCGTGCAAAATTTAAACTTCTAACGGAGACGCCAATCATGTCGTTTTCATTACATAATGAAATTATATAAGAATAAATATCGCGAATAACTAACTCCAACCAAACTATCGGATTTATAGATCCATCCTTCGGAGGAGATCTTATTTTTAGCACAATACGTCTACCTTCTATTTTATACTTAGATATATAATGCGAATTTTGTTGGAAAATATCAAAACGATTACCAGGAGGCTGGATATCCTCATCCTCTCTTTCCTCATCGACTCCTTGATAATCCATATTATCGTCTGTTTCGCTTCTCTCCTTATCCTCCTCGCTGATCTCCTCCTCCTCCTCCCCCACCTCCTCATTCTCCTCACTAGGCTGATTATCCTCTTGCTCGTAGTCAGACAAATCATCATTATTGCTGCTTGAATTTTCAATTCTTCTTCTTTGTCCTCTACCAACTTGAATAGAAAAATCACTTTCATCGGCCTCGTAATCCTGCGATTCTACAGAAGTATTGGTGTTCGAAGATGATGTAGATAAGGGAAAAATGGTTGTAGAAGAAGAACAAGATGAATCGTCAGAGTGATTATATTCTGAAAAAATTTATTGAATACAAAATATTTGAATACCCTATTTTACACTTTCTGTTATTTTAAATTATTCTTCTGGTGGTCCTGAAAAACTCTGTCCCAGACGATTAAACACTTCAGGTAAATTTTCAGTGTCTAACAGTATGGAATTTTTATCTTTACAAGCATTGAAAAACCAACGTATTTCTTGTGCTCTTCGAACATACATGATACGCATGATATCTTGTTTCAAAGCCCTGGGGTACTTTGCAAGTCCTTCGAGACCACGTCGAATAACTTAAATAATATTTAAAAATAAGAATTTATTTCAAGAAAAATGTATATTTAAATACAGCATAATACTCACGTTCATTAATTTGACGATCTCTTGGATTTCCCTGGTTAAAAAAAATGCTCAGTAACCAATCCTCCAGCGCTTCTTCTTGTGTACCGCATTTCTTCGGGTTCTACTGGTCGGGCCAAAAAGTCGAGGATTTGTTGCCGTCTTTTAACACATGGATGCTCCGCATACTCAATAATATTCTCGCTTTCATCAGCTGCTCGTTCCATCAAGCGCTGTAGAATATCATTAGCAGCAGCTATTGGCTCTATACATGTGGCAAGAAGGTGGTCAACATTAACCATGCGCTGAGAATCCCTATTGACAGGTACATCTTCAGCCTCTTCTGCTCTAGCATCGTGCTCATTCTGCGCTCTCTCTACTGCTTCATCCTCCTCCTCCTCCTCCTCCTCCTCCTCCTCCATAGCCTCATTCACCTGAAGACGCACCGCTGCAGGCGCCGCAGCCACCGCTGCTGCTTCTCCCCTTACGGCTTCGCTCTCCTCCGCCCGCAACTCCTCTCCGTGTGCATCGGCAGCGCTCACCCCCACCATTTCAGCCGGTACAAACTGTACATCGGCTACAGCATTCAGCGCTTGCGCTGCATCCTCCTCTTCCGTCTCACTTGCCTCTCTTTCTTCCTCCTCCACCTCCTCCTCCTCCTCCTCATCTTCATCCGATGACGTAGGTTCAACATATTCACTTGATGTGTATTCTGTAATATTATCATCATCTTCATCAGAGGTTATGTCGGCTAACAAATTTTCTAACGCTGAAAAGTAAAACAATTTTATGTTACAAATACAGAGCTTACTTTTTATAATATACGTTATATGTATTCGAAGGTAGTGATGCATACAACACATGAATATTAAAATCTCTTTGATGTCGAATAAATTAAAACAAAATATTAACCGATATTTGATTACACATTTTTGTAATAAAAAAAGCAAGAAGTATAGTGAGAAAAACAGTTGTTTAAAAAAAAGTATTCTCACTGTCATAGAATATAGCGGATGTATATTCTTTGATTTTATAATTATACGTTATATTATTGTAATGATAAAGAAATACGCATCGCATACTATGTAATATGACAGATGTAAGAAGTTAATATCCCTAGCGCTGAAGCAGACGACTTGAAAACGCTAGGCGTCATACGTAGCAGTAGACGCGTTCTACGGTAAGAGCAGACGACACTGCGTTACGAATGTGTGTATGGGCGTGCGCGAGTGACTGAAACAGAGCTTGTAGCAGCAGTAGCAGACGACGCTATCAGCTGTGGCACCGTTTACCTCGTTGCCAAGTACAAGTACTGTTTGATTTTTATTAATGACAACGCGATATAGTGCAGAAAAATTGCAATCAATAAAAATGTACTCACCATTATTCTCCTCGAATGCTGTCATTAACCGCGTCAACACAGGTAAATGCGCAAAATTCTGTTGCATACAAAATTCTGCTGCGCATCGCACAGCTAAGTTGCATTTTTTAAAAATGCGTCTATGAAGCTGGGCAATTTTCCGTGGCCCACAGCATCGTAAAAGACGTGAAAACTCGCGGCATAATTGGCACGCTACCATACGTTTCACGCGTAGACACCAGCTTCTTGTACACCTGCGTCTAACAACACTATTTGCTTGAAGATTGCCCGCGATGCGAAGCACTACACTGCGTAAAGACTCCTCGGCTACGTTATACATGCTTGCGAGCTCTTGATTTAATGCAACTACTCTCATGACTACTGAGCTCCTGAGGTCAACGTAGGGTTTATATAGTATAAAAACGTCTTGCTAGTGGGGGGGATGTGTGGACTCTCGCAATAGTATAAAGCACAAAAAATAACATCCTGTGATAAGTTTTGCCTTAGCTTTATCATTCGTGAGTATCAAAATTTCGCCGAATGTCACTTACACGGTCAGAGGATCGCCTGATTAATAGGTATTATATTACCTACGCTCTCACGGGTCCAAGATGCATAACAATCTGAAATAATGATACCGTCGTCGATTCTCGCACGATACAAGGCGGCTGAAAGCAATGCTCTATCACATTTAATAGCATTCGACTTCCTGTGTAAGCGATGACTATAGCGATTCTCATACAAGCAGTATCAAATATACGGCTCCGAGAATCCACGTGTTAATTACATTTGAGATTACTCTGAACCGTTGTTTTGTCACACTGATCCATTTTTTCCGCGCATAGGTATCAAGTGTAAAGACTCTTACCGTCGAGTTGATACTAAAAATATCAAGTTCACGCTTAGAGCAGTCGAGAGTCAAAGATCATGCTCTCTCTCTCTCTCTCTCTCTCTCTCTCTCTCACACACACACACACACACACACACACACACAATCGTAAAAAGTATCCCGTGTTCGTCGAGCAGCAAGCAGTATCAAACACGTATAGTTGTTTTGTCACACTGATTTATCTCCGCTGTATAGGTATCGCCTGCTAAGACTCATGGCGACAAGTGGATACTAAAAAATATCAACTTCCTGCGAAGAGCACTTGAGAGTCAAAGGTTATGCTCTCTAACGCTCGTAAAAAGTATCCCGTATCCGTCAATCATTTCGCTGCACAACGCGTCACCCAGCTCGTTCGGGTATCGGGTGTACGAACACACGTGCGGTATCGAACAATAATCAACACAAGTCTAAATTTTTCTCCTTCGTCCCTCCTTCTCCTCCTAGACCCTACAGATGACTGCTTCGACTACAGTCGTCAGTTCCAACTTGATCGTAGTTCCACTAGGATGTCGGTGAAAAGTATTGTTTTACGCCAGTTGGAGGAGAAGAGTGCTCTATTAAAATCACGGATGGAGCGTACGTCGCGGCTCATACAACAGCACCGCGACACGTATGCTGAGCTGTACGAGGAGCGTGAAGAGATAAAACGCACGCTGCACATCATGCAAGGTTCACCTTCGATCGGCCCCGTCAATTTCTACATCCCTAAGCTTGGGGATGTATGTGAAGTGTGTGCGCGGGTCATGAAACGTATGACCATACGCACACGCTGGACGTACTGCACGGAGTGCAGGGTGCGACGGTGTACGATGTGCAGCAAAAGAGAGCTGTGGTGTTGCAGTGTAGAAACAGATAAGACGGAGGAGACGAAGGAGGTAGCCGAGAAGTTAGTGCAGCAGCAGGAGGTTAGTTAGTTAATAAGGTAAATATCTTATGTTTGTCACAATAGATTAATTATGTGTATCTTTACACAGGTGGTGCATGCCGATGAAGATGCTGCTATGCTAGATGTTGTGAAAAGAGAGGAGCAGCAGGAGGAAGCGGAGATGCAGCAGAAGGAAGCGGAGTTGCAGCAGGAGGAAGCGGAGGGTGATGAAGTCGATACGGAAATTGATATAGGCGAAGAATTTTGTCAGTTCGACTCGCCTGCATCTCCCGACAACATAGCTAACAGGGGAAAGCTTGTCATCGTGAAGATAGAGGCGAGTGCTGAAGAAGAGACAATCGACGTCGTATCGTTAAATTTTGTGTTTATGTGCGTGAGTGTATAGTGAACGCGTAAGTTGTATCATTAATTATATTTACCCGTGTATGTGTGTGTATGTGTGTGTGTGCCTAGATTAGTAATTAAGAGTAAGGAGTGTGTGTAAGAGAGAGAGAGAGCGTGTACGTAAGAGAGAGAGAGAGAGAAGGAAGAATGTGTGCGTAAGAGAGAGAGAGAGAGAGAGAGCGAAGTAAAGCTTTTGTGTGAGAGAGAGAGAGCGTGTGTGTAAGAGAGAGAGATAAGTAAAGCTTGTGCGTGAGAGANCGGAGGAGACGAAGGAGGTAGCCGAGAAGTTAGTGCAGCAGCAGGAGGTTAGTTAGTTAATAAGGTAAATATCTTATGTTTGTCACAATAGATTAATTATGTGTATCTTTACACAGGTGGTGCATGCCGATGAAGATGCTGCTATGCTAGATGTTGTGAAAAGAGAGGAGCAGCAGGAGGAAGCGGAGATGCAGCAGAAGGAAGCGGAGTTGCAGCAGGAGGAAGCGGAGGGTGATGAAGTCGATACGGAAATTGATATAGGCGAAGAATTTTGTCAGTTCGACTCGCCTGCATCTCCCGACAACATAGCTAACAGGGGAAAGCTTGTCATCGTGAAGATAGAGGCGAGTGCTGAAGAAGAGACAATCGACGTCGTATCGTTAAATTTTGTGTTTATGTGCGTGAGTGTATAGTGAACGCGTAAGTTGTATCATTAATTATATTTACCCGTGTATGTGTGTGTATGTGTGTGTGTGCCTAGATTAGTAATTAAGAGTAAGGAGTGTGTGTAAGAGAGAGAGAGAGCGTGTACGTAAGAGAGAGAGAGAGAGAAGGAAGAATGTGTGCGTAAGAGAGAGAGAGAGAGAGAGAGCGAAGTAAAGCTTTTGTGTGAGAGAGAGAGAGCGTGTGTGTAAGAGAGAGAGATAAGTAAAGCTTGTGCGTGAGAGAGAAGGAGAGATGGAGAGAGAGCGTGTGTGTAGGAGAGAGGGGGAGAGAGGAAGAGCATGTGCGTAAGAGAGAGAGAAGGAAAGCTTGTGCGTGAGAGATAGAAGAAGAGAGGAAGAAAGGAGAGAGAGAGAGTGTGTGCGTGAGAGAGAGCGAGAGAGAGTAGGAAAGCTTGTGCGTGAGAGAGAAAGAGATAGGTGCGTGAGAGAGAAAGAGATAGGTGCGTGAGAGAGAAACAGATAGGGGAAAAAGAGAGCGTGTGCGTAAGAAAGAATGTGTGCGTGTGAGTAAGAGAGAGAGAGAGAGAGAGAGAGAGAGAGAGAGAGAGAGAGATAGGGACAAAAAGAGATCGTGTGCGTAAGAAAAGAGTGTGTGCGTGTGAGTAAGAGAGAGAGAGAGAGAGAGAGCAGTATAAGAAGCTAGTGTCCCTCGTGCATTAGCAGACGATACGATTGTGTGTGTGTGTGCTCGCGTAAGTGTACGTATGTGTACGTATATATACACATGTGTGATTGGATTTACATTGTTTATAATTCGAATAAATAATTTTTTTTATAATAAAATCCATTATATATTGTAAGAAATGATTTTTTTTATTTACTAACTTGGTGTGTGACATAACAAATGACATCATTACTATCGTATCCTCATCTTATCAATATAAACAAATAATTAAGTCAAGGTATTGTTTGTTTACATAAATAATTAATTAAAATTATCTATACATGTAATAAAGATAATGTTAATTACTTGTTTGTATAAACAAACATGATACCTTATCTTATCTTTATGACTTGTTTACATGATAAGTAGAAACATGACACCTTATCTTTATTACTTGTTTACATGATAAGATAAGGATGCGCCCGTGATGACGTCATTTGTTATGTCTCCCCATACCGGCTTACTTACTACTGCCGTGCGGGTCCTTTTATAGGCCTCGGAGCGAGCGGGGATCGTGCCGCCGAAAATACTATCACAATCACACTTTCACACAGACATTCACACCTATGTACAAAACACATTCATATAAATAATTTATAATATGCGCGCGCTACGCCGCCGCCGCCGCTTCTCCTTCTTTTGCGCCGCTGCGCTCGCCGCTTCTATATACATATATACATGGTGTGTTGTGCGCTCGCCCTCTTCTTTCGGTGTTGGTGCTACCGCTGCTCGCTGGCTCGTGGCACTGCTGAAGTTGCGCTGTCAGCTGTAGCGCGGGCGTTTTTATTCTGTATAGTTTTTTGCGGAGCTTGTACGGGGCGTTACAATGTTGGTGACTTAAGTTAAATGGGAGCCATAGTCTTAGTAGTCGACGTCCAAGTTCATTATTACTATTCCATTTGTGTTGTATTAAAGCAAGATATCTGAATTTTTTTACAAATATCCCTTCTTAAAAAAGAGAACAGAGAAAAGTGAAGCCGACTAAAACGAGTTTTGATTGGTGGTCTGAAAAAAGGCGCGAAATTTAAAATTTTAGATTTTTGATGGGAATTTTTGTTTAGAAAAAAAACAATTACACTATTGCGTTCTTAATTATTATTACTATTATATTAAAAAAAAACATAACTGAAAATAAATATCATTAAATTTTGCTGTTAATTATAGTTTTAATTGTATATCGGGTTTATATAGTCTGAGATTATAACCTCAAAATAAAAACATAGCATTATTTACTTTTGTAGCTTTTGTGAAAAAAAGAAATGTAAAAATCGTATAAAAAGGTCTAAGACCTAACGGAATGTCAGAGAATCTCACAATTTTTTACATTTTCTTACATTTTATTACACTTTCTAACATTTTTTATTTCCACTATATAGGGCTAATAAAACCATTGGCAGTTTAGGATCGACAATAATGTTTTGTCCTCAATGAATGGAAATAATATCAAGTGCATTAATAGGAATTTGTAAAAGTTTAACAAAATTAAGCAGCTGTTATATTTGTTTTTGTATGCATTGCATATGTACGTACATATATTATTTGAGGACACAACTGCTTCTACAAAAGTGCTTTACAAAAAAATCTTACTACGTACCAATAATATTATTTAGAATGAGTTACTATAAAAATTTAAAATATTGGCTTTGTCGGCAATTGATCAAAAATATGATCTCATCTATTTCACGTAATAAAATGATAAGTCCAATTTCAATTTATTTTTCAGTATTTAACATTTCCAAAAACATATTATATCGACGTATAGTTCTGGTCCATAGTCTCTATAAGCTATTAAAAAAATGAAATCCTGTGAGAATGAATAGTACGCTTACCAAAGATTTTACATGATTTCATTTTTTTCAATAGCCTATACACTACGGATCGGAACTATATGATAAAATATATGTTTTTGGAAATATTGAAAACTGAAAAATAAGTTAAAGTTGGATTTAATCTTTTACCACTTGATTAGCTGAAATCATATTTTTGACCATTTGCCGACAAAAGCCAGAATTTTCAATTTCTATTTAAACTCATTTGTAAATCATTCTGAATGATCTGACGTGGGTGTGTAGTAAGTATTTTTTAAGACAATAATTAAAATTACTACTGATTGTTCCAAACTAATTTTTACAAAGAAATAATGTAAGATATCAAATTATAGTTGCGCAAAGAAGTTTGTTTTCTCAAATAATGTACATTCATTATACCAAAACAAATTTTTATGAAAGA
>JAZHPH010001418.1:0-10171 GCA_037356405.1 Nasonia oneida | reverse complement strand
GAATTTGGCGAAAGGTAAACGACCGATGGGCACTTCCGACTGATCCAGTGTTTTTTTCCTGCGTGCGACAACGTCGCTAATCAGTTCTATAATGTTGGAATCTTGTATGGGCCGGCCGTCTATACTGACTCTGCCAGTGCTATCCCACTTGAGACGATCGCCGGCAACGGTTTTCCAGTGTTTCAGCAGAAGCCGCGTTTTTTGAGCGTAACTCTTGGACACGCTGTCGAGTATAATTTCTTCAGTCATTGGTGCCGATGTCGCCTCTATTTCGTCGACGTCGCGCTCGTAATCGTGTTCAGCGTGATGTTCGGAATCTTTGAAAAACAGATATCGGCGCAGTACTTGTAAATAATTTTGACATTTTTCACGCTCATCTGTAAATTTATTCGAATGTAGAATCGTGTGCATCTCGGAATCGAGTCTCGAGAGATTATCGCCGCACGTTTGAACAGAGTTCTCACACGACTCGTTTACTACTGGCGGTGGTGCTGCTGCTGCTGGCTGAACGTTTTGCATGCGCGAAAACATATCTTCGGGCACGATAATCATTTTTCTCGCACGATCCATCTTAGTCTTCCGCTGCTGCTGCTGAGTTTGAATTGAATAACTTCGAGACAAGAGCCCCGATAATAGGTGCGAGTAGAAGCGGCAAAAAGCACCACCGTGCTGTACGAGAACTCGTTTCTTCTTCTGACAATCGCTGACAGATTTCTTATTATTGCAAATAGTCAATTTTCTCAGCACGTTTTTGTGCTTTTTGAGTCGTCGTTTATGCGAGTCTTTGATTTTGATCACACCTTGCAAGATATTCAAAGCGCACTCGCATATGCAACGCACGAGTCTCTTGTCGGCTGTGCGTAAAAGAGCAGTACGTTGTTGGCCGTCCGTGTGACAAAGAGCGTTCAGTACAGCTACTCGTTTTCTGTTGAAATGCTTGGTGTCGAGCGTAGCCACGACGGGTATACAACAGCCAGCCTGTTTCTTCTTCGATGTTGTTGGCGCCATAGCTTCTCGCCTACTGTCTATGCCGAGAGCTCTGCACACCTATTTTGTATTTTCACTTTTTACCGAATTTCGGCACGTAGGTGTACTGAATATCGTCGCTTGGGAATATACACGTGCGAACCCTATACTCGTCCACGGCCGCTTGAGTTAGATCGAGAAAAAGATACAAGTGAGGTCCGCGCGTAGCGTCTATGTAAGCCTCCTGCAGAAACCTCGGATCTTCCGGATAAATTTGTCGCGCGAGATGCCGAATGTTGCGAGGATTTTTAAATATAACGAGATACTTTGAATTTAAACTTATGTCGCGCTGAGACTTTCCCTGGTGAAAAATATTCTGCGTCACCAGAAAGACCGACAAATTCAAATGATGAGACGAACGCGAGAACAAATCCAGAACTATATCGTTCGATGATTCTCGCATCAAGTCGTCGAGAATCAGTAATTTTTTCTTTCCCGTATCCACGGAGTAATCGCTTCGCTGTGGAAGTCCCTCTCGAAACTCGATAGGTACAGCAGCACTTCCGCCAACTTTGAATTTACTGCGGTACGTCTCTTGCCACTCGGTATAGTAGAGCAGAACCCTGTCGAAGCGAGCATCGCACATCTCCGGCAGATGCTCGAGAAATTTTTTCAGAAACCAACTTTTTCCAGCTCCTGTCGGTCCTGCTATGCACGCCGTAAAAGGATGCTTCCAACGCGTATCCATCTTTTCGACTAAAGCGCTCTCTTCCCGAAAAGCGCTTTTTATTAATATTATTCCTCCTCTACACGCGGGCCGCGTATACGCGTATACTCACGCGGGCCGCTTATAAGCGTATATTAGCGGCCACGAGTATCATCCGCGGACGAGGCGTCTATACGCGTGCACGAGCCTCGTATACGCGTATACTCACGCGGGCCGCTTATAAGCGTATATTAGCGGCCACGAGTATCATCCGCGGACGAGCCGTCTATACGCGTGCATGTACGGCTCGCCTATAAGCGTGCGATGATGAGTGGGTAAAGGAGAGAGAGAAGGATGTTATAATTACAAGAAAAAGTTTAAAATACTTTTTTTTATTATAAATATATTAAACATAACGCAGAACAATTTATATTACTTAAAAACTAATACAAAAACGAGATTCTTAAATTTACTTTTATTTATTCACAAACAACTTACATACTATACTTAACTTTTGTAACCGTACGGGAGCGATAACCCGGGAGTAACATACCTACGATTTTTTAGAACTATGCTACACGATTTGACCTCTGCTCGCGTGACGACAGTGTGATCTGGCAATCTTTTAATAGAATTAAACTTATGATTAATGCATTCATTCTCTTCATCAGGCTTAAAATAATTTTCAATCATACTCTTAATGCTAGAATAATTTATTCTCAAAGAATTCGAGAAATTTAGCGAGATTCCCTTGACTTTACATTTTTCGGATACCTCGCCAGTTCTCGAATTCACGGTTCTGTAGCCGTAAAATTTCGGACCACCCGAGAGGAAGCTCGTAATATAAGTCCCTTCGTCGAGCTCGTTGGTCATATCGCCGAGCAACAAGCCCAACGGGGGTCTGTATTCTTGTGCGTTTTCGTTACATACAAATATACACGAATCAGTGTCGCAGTACAGCGTTCGCTTGCCGAGCTTCTCCAAATACGAAAATAGTTTCAAGCGGGCCAGAGTTGTCGTGTAGGCTGCTATAACTACGTTCGTCTATGGAGTAGACTCCACAGCATCGTCGATGTACTGCCAGCTCGCGTACATCACCTCCTCGTTGACCAGCAGGAGACTCAAAACCTCTTTATCCTCGGCCGTTAGAAGTTTAAGGAGGTCTTCGCGCTCCTTGACGATCACCGTCTGTTTTAAATTATCGCGCTGTCCGAACTTGCCCCAGAAAGAGTTCAGACAGAGCTTCGCAACAGTGCGCAGGCCAGGGTTTGTCGCGATTTTTTCCAACTCGAGCGATATCCCCTCATTCTCGCGATATTCGCGAATGTAACGCGCTTTCGATTCCGCGTCGACGCACCAAGCTGGAAACCCCGATGCTTCCTGCTTTAATCGCAAGAAAGTGTCGATGTAGCCAGCGAAAAGTCCTCCTTCACCTGTGAGCGGATCGTACTCGGTCATACTATACTGCCATATGACGAATATTTCAGTTATAGTATAGCCGCGTTCGATGGCTTTTCGCAGCTCATCCGCCACCCAGGTTCCGCTGAACTCTCGCTGACTCGCATCCGGGTGGCAACAATCGCTCTGCCGCATCTCTTCGCAGCATGTACGACAAAGTGCGAAGAGAAGCTTGCCGTGCATTTTTATCGGCAAAAGAGGCTGATACAATTTTCTCGGCGGTAAAACCTTACATTTTACCAGCCCATCTATGGCCGAAAAATTGTTGAGATTGCCACCCGTCAGCTCATCAGATTCCTCGCCGACGTAAACCTTTGGATGACCGAGCGGAAATCTGCCTCGTTTACAAACGTAAGGATATATCTGTATACAGAATACGCTCGCCTGGCTTAGCATCGTAAACTGCGACGAAATTTTCGGTCCGTCCGCCGAAGAACGCGTCACGAGGATTAAGCGTTATTTTGCTGATGATCGGATGCTCCGACACGTACTTGGCGATTTCGGGGTTTTCACGCTTGACTCTGTCAAACTCGCACTCCCAAATTTCGCGCGTCTCGTAACCGAGCTGCTGGATCTGCGCGATTTTAGCGCGTGTACTCTCGAGCAACGCGTCGAAAGTACGACCCCAGGCATTCGGCTTGTTGCGATTGTTTTTGAAACATTCAGGGCAGCCATGCGTATAGCAGCCCTGGTATTCAAAAACAATGGGATTTTCTGCTGGATTGGTAGATGGTAAGAATCCGTCGACCAAAAATCCCTCGGGAAGCCGATATTCGCGCGCTCTGCCTGCATGCACGATTTCGCGACCGATCTCTCGTTCGCACTGCAGCAGCCACTCGACGGCTTTTTGGGAGTGCTTGTCGGCGCGCCGGTACCCGCCCCTGGGGACTATTCCTATAGTCTGTGGCTTTAAGAAATTTTTTCTATAGAGATGAGAGCACGCGGACGCGATTGTAGCCACTACAAACGGGTCCGTGTCTCCGACCTCGAGAAAAATTTTTCTGAAAGCCACACACGCGCGACGCAGAATCGTCACATCCATGCGACAGTAGTCGACGATTTCCTTGCTGAAATCGAATACTGCGTTCGCTGCACGCATCTCGTTGTGCCACAGCAAGAACTGTTCGCGCTCGCTCGATGACATAGTGTCGGGCGAATAATAGTGCGCATCCGGTATGGCGCCACGGTATTCGGCGTTAGCCGATGTGTTAAAAAGGTGCGGAAAACAGCCTTTTTCCGTAGTCTCACCTAAACCAAATGTAGCAGGCAACGCGGCCAACTTCATTTGAAAATAGCTGAGACTATCGATGAACTTTGTGCGTCCATACCGTATGCACAGTATTTTCTGACCATTCAGTATGATGCTTGGCGCGCAATTTATTTTACGTTCGACAAGCTGTCGTAAAACGAATTGCACATCGTACCCTCGTGCGTTGTGCGCGATGCATATTATATTTTCAAAGTCCGTTTTGTCGCGTACTACAAGCTGTAGCAGCTGACCAAAGGGATCTTCGGTAAATACATGCTCGCGCACACCGCACGAGGGACACCATTCTGAAATGTCGTCAGAACTTATGCACTCCGTGCAGACTTGCATCTTTATGCTTTCATCGCCTCGATACGATGCTTCTTGCATCGTTTCCAGATCGTAGAAAACATAAAGATATTTTTTCGTTGAAGCATCTTTTTTTTTCGGCTGTATAAAACAGTGCTGATTATAACCGTGTGTCGACTTGCAATGTCGACACCAATTTTTGCCGCACTCGTGCTTACCGCGCTGCCGGTTCACGCTTTTGCAGCAGGTAAGGCAAATCTGCAACACATCGCACAATCGCTTGTGCCTCGCTTTGTATGATCCCGCAACCGTATGGTTGCGAAAACATACATCGCCGAAAAAACTGCGATTGCACGATGCGCATTTTTGCAAAGCCTCGTTCTCGCTACAGGGTGGCGAGACGAAGCAGCGCGAACACAACTGCCTACAGTTGTGATCCTCGATATTACTGTAGCCGCGATTGCAAAAAGTACAGAAAAATTTTGCCTTCGCAGCTCCAAAAATATTGACGATCACGTCGTAATGAAGCTCAGAGTAGAGCAAAAATATTACGTTTGTGCAGGCATCGCAGCGTCCGTCAAAAAATGGTGCTTCACCGCTGCCCATCGAGTCTTTCTCGTAAGCAACTAAAGCTGTACCACGAGCAGTAAAATAATGCTGGAATTGACGAAGCTCTCGTACACCGCAACCTTCGCGAGGTACGAGGACACCGGCATCCTGACACAATTTTACAGCTCGTTCATGCTGTAGTTGCCTACGACCTTCGCGGATGACGTTCCACTCGGCTCGCATCACCGGGGTATCGTTCGTCTGAAGCGCGATTTTCGCCTCGCCTACAACGAGCGCTCTCGGCAGACAGAGATTGTCACGATTGCCGATCTGAATGATGGACCGTTGAGAAACGCTATCGACGGTCAAACAAACGGTAAATGACTCGTCGACTCGAAAATTTGCGTTGCTCTGAACGAGTTCAGACACCACAGACCATAAATCATCGCCAGTCAGCGCGCTCGCGAGACGATACGAGAGCCCTGCTGACCCGTTTGCGAAATATTCGCTAAAGATTGAGACACCGATGCGATCGCTCTCTCTTTTGATTAGAGTTAACAAATACTCATAAATGTCGCGTATTGCTAACTCAACCCAGCTGAGCATGTTGGTCCCACGCGGCGGTATTTTAATCCGTAGCGTCAGACGGCGAGCGTCTGTACGGAATTTCCGTACGCGATGCACCGTATTCGCGATAATTTCGAAGCGACGATAACGCTCATCGTCACGAGCTTCCTCCTCCTCCTCCTCCTCCTCCTGATCCAAATCAGAAGCTACAGCAGAACCACTACTATTGCTCGGTGACGGTGCCTCTTCGCTCGAGGTATCGCCGCCGTCACCGCCGCCGCCGCCTACCTGCGATATGCCGCTCGCAATGCTGTCATCGATGATCGGGTGACCCGCATCGTAGAACCCGACCTCCTGCAGCATCGTCAATGTAGGGCTCAGCGCTGTTGAAGAGTCCGATGATATTTCCGGCGATGATGGGCCCTCTTCTTCGCTGCTGCTGCTGCTTACATTATCGTCGTCGACTGCAAAAAAGCGAGCCTTCATTCTTCCGCACGACCGTTGTAGCATTGAATGATGTCGCTAAACAACTCGGCCATCTCGAACGCAGTCATAGAAAATAACTCGTCTGCTGATTTTTCAAGCAAGTTGTTTAACCAACGTACTTCCTGCGCACGACCGTTATTCACAATTCGTAACGCAGCAGCTTGAAAAATCATAGCCGCGTCATTTTCTGGATCTGTATCCGGACAGGGCTCCATGCCTTCGTTCAGACGACGTCTGATAACTTAAAAAATTATTATTGTTAGTAATAATAACTTTTTAAGAAAAGTTAAAAAAATTATCTTACTCTCGTTAATACGACGGTCGAACGAGCTGTATTGGTCGAAGCGTGCATACGGATTCATCGCAACTTCCTCAGCGGTCTCATCCCGAGTCGCAAAGCCCTCGAAAACCTCGGCTCTCGTAGGACCAAACTCGGGAGCTGGCTCGTAGCGGAACGAGAGCAGAATCATCGCAGCCTCCATCGTTTGCTCGCTACCTCTCAGCGGTGCTGGAGCGCCCGCTCTGTAGACAGCCTGCTCGGAGACGCCAGCCCGATCATCGCCGTTATCGCTGTTCTCCATCTCGCTCTCAGCATCATCCTCCACGGGCTCCTCCATAGGAGCTTGTATATCCTCCTGCTCCTCCTCCGGGTCATCCTCCTCCTCCTCCTCCTCCTCCTCCTCGGATGAAGTGGCTCGCTGTGGTGAAGGAGGTGACGATACAACAAACAGCGTTGCGTCGCTGTCGCTCTCCTCAGCGTCCTCCTGCAGGGTAATTCGGGCTATGAAGAAAAAATTAAGTATTATTTTTTTTTTTTAAACTAATTGTAGGGAGCAGTGTAAACGCTTACCATGATTATATGCCGCAGGCAGTACACATCGCGTGCACCGCGCTCCACCAAAAAACTGCCGACGATTTTTATCACGATACTCGAATGTCGAAAGTATTTTTGATAAAACGCTGCGATCCAGCGGTACGCGCAATGCGTAAGCAAGCAGCGCAGCTTGCGCCGCAGCCTCTCCTCAGACATGCGGTGAACGCGCACATACCACTCACGTGTACACTTCCTCTGCACAGATAAGTGACGACCCTTGAGCGCGTTGGCTACGCTCAGGATCGCATCGCGAACTTCGTACGTAGCACTATACATTTCTGCGACACGTGGTAAGCTGCCTCTCCCAATGACACGCATTTCGAGAGAGACTGATGGCTGCGCTGGCTTACAGAGGAGTTTTGTAGACGACTCAGGGCTGATTGGAAAATATCATGCCCTTTTTAGGAGTGATTTCAACGAATAAGAAGTATCGCAAAGCAGAGAAATCGCGAAAGAGGGGGATTTGTTTTAAAACAAAGTGTAGCTCATATTACAACCATAGCTGAGAAATCAGGGTTGCAAGCAGTGATCGAAAGAAATGAATCTGATACCATAGTCGCTATTTGCGGTTTAGGTATGTAGCAGTCATAAGTCAGATAGCGAACGTCTCAGAGAACGGACCGTTGCCAGCGCTAGATCCTGTTACACGGACCGAACAGATTTTTATGACTCTGCGGCTGACTCTTTTAATCTCTCTTACCGGAGACCTGCAATCTTTTGTACAAACAGTTTACACTAACTCTCAAGTGTCTACCGGAGATCCGATGATTCGTTCTCTGTGTTTAGTTTTGAAAACTAATCAGTTGGCGATAACAAAGCCCGACTTCATGATCACACGATACTTCCTGGAGCTGATTCGCGAGACATTGAGAACCTTTCTTTCGCTCTCACCCGTCTCCGATTTTTTCTGATAAGCCCACGACGCTGGAGCTCAAGTGTATACAAATAATTCAATCCGAGTATAGCGTTACCAACGGTCTCGCATTCTTAAGACAAAGAACGTCGTTAAAAAACTAATCAGTTGGTGATAATAAAACAAAGCCCGAGTCCATGATCACACGATACTTTCTGGAGCTGATTCGCGAGACATTGAGAACCTTTCTTTCGCTCTCACCCGTCTCCGATTTTTTCTGATAAGCCCAAGACGCTGGAGCTCAAGTGTATACAAACAATTCAGTCCGAGTATAGCGTTACCAACGGTCTCGCATTCTTAAGAACGTCCCTCTACGTACAGAAATTTTTCTCAATGGCTTACGCCTATGACACGGCTTGCACCAATCAGTCCGCTCTGAGTCCCTACAGAGAGCACACACGTGGCCACCATCATGGCAGAATTGAAAAAATTAGCAGCCCAACGCGATGCGCTTCTCGCAAGTATCGAAGCTAAGAAACGTGCAATGGAGAAGCTGAACGGCCAGCTCGAGCGCTACCAGCAGAGAATGCTGGACATGTCAGCGCTGTTGCAACAAAAACAGCGAGAAGCCGAGCTAAAGGCTTCTCTGGCGGTACAGTTTGTGCCGATAAACGTGAGGTGCAGAGTGTGCATCACCAACAGTTCGGAGCACGACGTGTGGCAGCAGTGCTGGAGGTGCCTTCTCTTTCGCTGCTGGAAGTGCAACGGACAGCCCTGCCCCTGCATCCTGGATATGGATTCACCGAGATCGCCTTCGCCTCCACCATCATCACCAGGCGACGACAACAACGTCCAAGGTACGCCACCGACAGCACGCCGCAACCGCAGCGTACCTTACGACTTTCATCGGATGCCTACTCCGCCGAAAGAGTTGGTGCCTGGTTTACTGCGAGGAGGGCCCACACGTCAACTACGCCAACAACGCGCCACTCGCAAGTGTAGGTGTATCGCTTGTGTATAATTTATAGTGCAAAAATTTAGAGTGTGTGAGTGTGTGTGCGGCTGTGTAAGTATGTTTGTATGTGTGTGCGCGCGCTCGTGTCATTTTATTATTTCATTGTAAGCTGAGTCATTCGACTTTTACGCGTTTTTTAGTAAATAAATATTGTGCTAGAATTTCTCTTTTTATGCGTGCAAAAACCCCCACTCCCATCAACGATCCCCAAAGCCGAAATTTAGAGTAAGCTTTGCGGCACCGAGTAGTAGAGTAATATATGCACGCGTTCATTTCGATGCGAATCATTCGTCAAGCGACCGGCAAAGCAGCAACTCGACCATGGGACAGGAGCAGAGCAAAGAGCAGAAAAAAGGTTCTACGTGGGAGGAGAGACAGCCTCTCATGAGAAGCAAGGAGCCAAGAAAGCAGAACAATCAGTCGTCATTCTCAACCAACACTTTCTCGTATCCAGAGAAAAGCGGTTATAATAATCTGGCTAAAAAATCCTCCTCCTCCTCCTCGTCACAGAATCAAAAATCCTTTTCCACAAACACCTTTTCGTGCCCCGAAAAAGACGGCTACAGCAAGCTGAAACGCTAATTGCAATAATATATATTTCAAAAAGAATCGGCCCTTTTCAGGGCCACCATATAAATTATATACGTGGAACAATCTCTCTCTTTACAGCGCAGAAAGGATCAGAGCCGGCGCAAGGGCAATAAAAGCCAAACAGCAGGTATACGACAGGTAGACGGCGGCTTTGGCGGACGCGCGCGAGTATAGCGTAGAGAGGGGAGAGAGAGAGAGAGAAGCGGGTCCGGTACAGCAGCGGCGGGAGCCACCGCGCCAGAGCTCAGCTTAGGGGCTACTATAGTGTAGAAGGAGAGGGGGCTACGGGCTGGTATAGCGAGAGTCGCGCACGTGCGTTCGAGCTCGGGGCCGGTATGGAGTAGACAGCGAAAGAGAGAGAGAGAGAGAGAGAAAGAGAGAGAGAGAGAGAGAGAGAGAGATACTATAGTGTAAAAGGAGAGGGGGCTACGGGCTGGTATAGCGAGAGTCGCGCACGTGCGTTCGAGCTCGGGGCCGGTATGGAGTAGACAGCGAAAGAGAGAGAGAGAGAGAGAGAGAGAGAGAGTCGCGCTCGGGTCTGCTTGGGTAAA
>JAZHPH010001417.1:0-10201 GCA_037356405.1 Nasonia oneida | reverse complement strand
AACACGAAGGAAAATTAAATTATTAACGAGAACGACTTACTTGTGTTTGTTGACGGGGATGACCAAAAGGTTGACGATCAAAACTCTCAAATCAAATAATCTCTTAGACTCAATTATTTCAGAAATTCCTTTATTTGTTTCTGGAGACTTCAAATAATTTTTAAATGGAATAAGACACAATTTCGGAAATGATGATCAAGACTGAATCACAATTAAGACTAAACTCCAACTTAAAAACTCAAAAATATAACTATAAAATCGAACTCTTGAATAGCGTCTTTACTCTTGGATCGCACACACAGGAATGAAAAATCAGGGGAGGCGAAGCTTGAAGAAAGCATCGTGGCTTTCTCCCACGCAGGGTCTTTACTTCTCCTTCGCACTTCAGTTTAGCCGCGCTCTCTTTCTTACTCATTAGGCCTTATGGGCCTAAGTACGGTCAACGGTTAAACTGCAGCGTCGACTGTGCACGCGCGCTTTCAGCCGAGGGAGGAGAAATTTGTTTTGGTTTAGGGTTACTTCTTGCGCTCGTTAAGCGTCGAAGTTTCTGGATTTTTCCTGCTGTCTTTATTTCATTTAATTTAATATTTCTGAATATTCATCCAGAAACTTCGTCACTTAACATTCTCCCCCCCCCCCCTTCAAACATTTGTCGTCCCCGACAAACGACTATACCTAAGGGTGAGCGGTCTGACACGGGTGACACGCTGGCGAGCCAAATTTAGACGTTTTTCTCTTATCTTTAATGGTGTAAGGTGCTATTTCGAAAATTGTGGATTTAGGGTAGGATCAAGCTTTTTTATTTTTTGTATCTGCTCTAACCTGCAGATATTGAATTGTGCCTATGCTTTGAATTATTGGTATGGTCATGCGTCGCTTATTCTTGGACCACAATTGGATCCCTTGAACAAACTCTGCGGTGTTCATTCGATGAAACAATGACGTTGCTTTTTCTTTGAATGTTCAGAACATTCAAGTTTATGTATGGGTTAGGTCGACTTTTCTCAAAAAAAAAAATATTTTGGAAGCTATTGGTGAGCAATCGGCAAGATTTCTTTCTCTTTTTTTTATTAGGCTTGTCAACCTTTGGCTTGTTTCAGGATGATGATATGGGTTTGGGTGGATTGTTTCTTTGTTTTCTCTTGTATTCGGCATCTGGCGTTCTGCCTGGCTATCTCCTTCTCCATGGGGTCCTCGTCGCTGGATGACGTATAGTTTATGTACAAGGCTCTATGCACTGATACTTGTGTTCTCGTGTCAGATGTTGTTGGGCGAGTTGTTGCTTATTTGTCGGCCTGGTCACTCGTGCTCGGTTGTGGTGACGATGTCGTCTGTCTTGGGTCCATTTGTATTTTGTTCATTGATGTTGAATTTTTATCTTATATTTTCTGTCTTAAATAACGCATCTGGCAGTTCTGTATGTGGTCGTCAAAGCTTTGGTCTCCGTATAGGAAGTGAATCATTGTCTCGTCTGTTCTTGGCGTCCATTTCCACTTTATTGTGTACTTGTGTGGTCCGTTTAATTTGCGTCTATTGCGTCAACTTTGTTTTTGTATGTTATGTACCCTACTTTTCCTTTTGTATTACCGCCCGTTAGTTCAATATTTACTGTCTCTCCAAATACTTTAAAATCAGTTTCTAATTGCTGTTGTGTGGTGTCTGGTGGTGCTAGTATATATAATTTTGTATTGTTGCCGGGGTCAACGGTCCAACTTGTTGATTTTTGTCTCTGTTCTTTTTCTGTCTTTTGCTGTGCAGTGGATCGTGATGATGTGTATATTTTGTTGTACGCTAGTCTTGTCGAGTGTGCCATTTTTGTCTGTTCTACAGCCTTGTCTGCGCTGGTTATATTTTATCTGGTATATTTTAACCATTATATCTGGTTTGTATAAATAAGTGTATTCTGTGTTTCTGGTTATTTCTCAAGTTATTGTGGCTTCTGTAGTTGTTGCTATACATGTATGCATGAGTGTCCGTGATTATCATTGGTTCTCTTGTTTTGAATCTCTCTATCTTCTGGTCTTGGCAGCTTGCACATCTTCGAATGTAGTCTTGAGCATCATTTCTCATTCCTGGCCAATAATATCGTTCTCTTATTTTCTTGTAAGTTTAATTGATTCCCTTGTGTCCTCCCGTTAGACTGGAAGATGGCTGATTATTTCTTTTCTGTGTTTTTCAGCTGGTACTTCTGCTTTTCCGTAACACATTGTCACTCTTATTCCGCTTTGATGAAAATGTTTGTAAATCATCTCTAAGATGGCTGGTGACTCTAATCGGTCTAATATATCTCCTTTTCTTGCCATTCGGAAGCTTTTGATTTCTTTGTTGACGAGTGTTTCTTTTAAATTCTGAAGCGCCCTGTTTAAATCTTCCATTTTTATTACGTTGAAGTATTTGTCTTTTATTATTACTGTGAATATGTGGTGTTTTTTAACTGGCGTGACTAGGACTTGTCCTATTTTTAGCTTCTTACTTTTGATTTTTATCAGGTCTATGGCTTCAATTTCTACTAACAGTCTAGTTAGTAGTGTGTATTCTGGTTCGTGGCTGCGTTGTTACTTTGGATAACGTCGTTACACTTGCTGATGATTTCTCTTGTTTCTTTTGTTTCTCTTCTATGACCATGACTTTAATACTAGGAAGATTCTTATTAATTTCTTCTTCAGTCATCTCTGGCGGGTTCCGTGATAGCGCATCAGCGTTTTTATTTAATTTTCCTGGTTTATATTTGAAGGTGTATTCGTATCAAGTGAATCTGAACATCCATCTCATTAGTCTCTGTCCTGGATCTTTTCTGCTATGCATCCAGTTCAGTGATTCATGATCGCTCACAGGCGTACATTTTCTACATAATAAATATGGTCTAAATTGGTGCAAGGCATATAGTACTGCAAGACATTCCTTTTCTGTGGTGAGTAATTTCTTTCAGCTTTGTTGAGCGCTCTGGATAAATATTGTACCGGGTGATCAAAACCGTCTTTTTCTTGACTGAGTACGGGACCGATGGCGTAATCAGAAGCATCTGTGGTTAACGTGAATTCTTTATCAAAGTCCGGAAATTGTAAAATTGGTCTTTCATCAAACATTCTTTTAGTTGCTGATAACTGTTTTCACATTCTTCTGTCCATTCAAATTTTACATTTTTCTTTAATAGGTCATTGAGTGGCTTCGCGATTCTTGCAAAGTCTTTTATGTATTTCCTGTAATATCAAAACATGCCGAGTACTTCTCTCACATTCTTCGCATTTTTAGGTGTTGCAAGTTTTGCTATAGCGACTACCTTTTCTGGGTTTCGCTCTATGCCTTTAGCGCTTATGATGTGTCCCAAAAATCCGACTTCTCTTCTAAAGAACTCTATTTTATCTGGTTGTAATACTAGTTTCGCATATCTGAGTCTCTCCATCAAGTTTCTAATTCTTTGTTCATGTTCTTGAAGATCTTTACTGTATTCTATTATATCGTCTAAGTAAACTAGCATTTCTATGTTCTGCAAACCTCTGAGTACCTTCTCCATCAGTCGTTGGAATGTGGCCGTTGCATTTTTTAATCCCTCTGGCATTCTAGTATATTCATAGAGTCCATTTATGGTCGTGAAAGCCGTCTTGTAACAATCTTCTGGGGCCATTGGTATTTGTTGGAAACCACTTGCAAGATCAAAAATGGAAAAGTATGTGGTTCCTCCCAATTGATCCATTATATCAGCGATGTTGGGTAGGGGGTAAGCATCTCTGATTGTCTTTTTGTTGAGCTCTCGGAAGTCGATTACCATTCTCCATCTCGGATTTCCGTGACTGTCAGGGTTCTTCGGTACTATCCATATTGGTGAATTGTATGGTGAGTTTGACTCTCTGATAATTCGGTCTCGTAACTTCTTTCCTACGCTTTCTCTAACCACTTGTTTGTGTTTCGGTGGATGCCTGTATTGTTTCGTATTTATTGGTATATCGTCCTCTAAATGTATGTGATGCTGAATCATATCTGTGCATGGTAGCTTGTCTCCAGGCAATAGAAATCTGTCTAAATAATCCTCTATAATACGATCTACAATCTTTAGTTCTTCTTTATTTAGGTGGCTTCTTCTAATAGCTTCTCTCACTCTCTCTAATCGTTTGATTATATCGACTATAATTTCGCCATTAAAATCACTATCTGTCTCTTCTAAGAATTCTGGTTCAGTCTCGAACGGTATGAGTTCCTTGGCATCAACTTCTATGGTGACATCGTGTTCACTTGTATTTATTGCCAGCATTTTGCAGGTATTATTGTCATTGATCACATCTATTCCTACATCTATTCTTGGGATATATCCTTCTTTTAATTCAGTTTTGATTAAATTGATTCTGACAACTTGTCTCGTTCTGGCTTTTATAATATGTCTTGTTTTCGTGGGTACATCTGCATTTTCTGACGCATTCACATTGCATGATTCCTTGTCATTATTTCTCTCCTCAACTTGTAGTATGTCACTCGATTTGTAAGGGTTGTATGCTCTTTTTCTTTGCTCCCTGTATTCCTTTTCTTGCCCCAAAAATGGCATTGGATGCATTACGTCTCCGCTCACTATCAGAGCGTTGTTGTGATAAGAGATGACAGCTTCTTCCTTCTTTAAGTAATTTCTTCCTAATAATCCATCGTGTGGTGTTGGAAAGTCGTCTCTGACTATGTGAAATTTCACTGGACTATTCTTGATAAGTAGATAAACAGATCCTAGAGTTGGTACCGTTTCAGCAGTAATCCCTCCAAGCCATCGTACATCTTGCATATTTATTGGCATATTGTCGTCTATGAAGCCTAATTTAACTAAATTCACCGTTGCTCCATTGTCTATCATGAATGTCATCCATGGTTTGGTGGTCCCTTCTGGCACTCTTATTTTCACTGCTGTTGGTTCATCATTTTCCCAATTAAACTCTTCAGGTCCCGTGTAGTTGGCTAAACACATTCTTGAAACTCGGGCTGTTTTGTCGGGATCGTCATTACCGCTGCTCTCTGTGCCCCGTAGTTGTTCTGGCTGTTCTGATTTGGATTCTGCTTTCCTTGATTGTAGTTCTGCATCTGTTGTTGGTATTTGTGCTAATGGATCCTGCTGTTGTCTCTGGCTCTGGTTTTGTTCCTGGCTCGTCATTCTTTCTCCATGACGAGCCCCTTGAGAGTTTAAATTCTCTCTTTCGTTTTCATTTTGTTGGTAGTTCCTTCCGTTGCCGCCTCTCCAATTATTTGGATAATTATTATAATTCTCTCGTCTATCTGGACCACTGGGCTGATAATCTTCGCGACGTCCATTCTCGTGATTGAAGATTCGCCTTTAATTTCCTTGACCATTGTTTCTATTCCATGAGGGCCAATTGCTTGTCGTTTACTGTTGTTATATCCCCGCTGATATCCTCCTCTGCCATAATTATTGTAATTGCCATTGCCTCTTTGATAACCGTTACGATTGTAGTTGTTTTGGTAATAGTTATTTCTTCCATAATTATTTGAACGTTCTCTTTGTTCGGGTTGATTCACGTACCCCACGCTCATTTACATAACAAACATAGTTTTGTTCTCTATGATTTCGTTCGTCGTATCTATTCTGGCTTCTATACCCCTCATGTCCTCTATTATTATATCCACCTTCATTTTCATATCCATTATTATAAGAATTTTGTCCATTATAATAGTTTCGAGTTATTCGTGGCCTTGAATCTGGTATGATTCTCGCCTCCATTCTTGATTCTAATCGTACAGCTTCTTCGTATGCTTCTTGCAGGTTTTTAGGTCTAATTATGTCAACTCGTTCGGATAAATTTTCCGGCAGTCCTTTTATGTACATGTCAACCGCTAACATTTCCAATGGTTCCATAATTTTATCAATGTTTTCTTCTCCTTTCTCCTCTTTTAGAGCATTCTTGGCGCTGCTCAATAGTACATTCAATTCGTCATAAAAATCTCCTACTGTGTCACCTTGTCTCATTCTTAGCGTTTGTATGCGTGTGTTATAATAGCTGAAATCCCTCCCTGGACCAAATCTTTGTTTTAAATGTTTGATTAATTCTTCTACTGTTGTTATAGTCTTGTTATTGAGACTCTTCTTTGCTGGCCCGGTTATTTTTTGCACCACGTTCCGCATAAACTGTGGTCTGATGTCGTTAGTGACTAATTCATTTGCATTCTTTAAATTTTGAATGTAGTCTCTTAGCTTGGTGTGCCTTCCATCGAAATTTGGTATGCCGCTTATGCAATTCATAAGCGTAAAACTATTAGCCATTGTAGTGGCTAATGCAGCAGCCGTTTGATCACCCGCACCGTTTTCGTTAGGCATGTTGAATATATCACCTGTCTTCTATAATTTAAATAAATTGTCTATCCTTCTAAATATTCTTAAAACTGTTTAATAATCTATGATACTCTCGATACAAAATATTCTTGAATCTTCTTTATTATTCTTATTCACTGCTTCATTTTCATGCTCTGGTTGTATATCTCTTGTCGCAAACAACGATTATGGGAGAAAAATTATAACATGGGTATCGCGTGGATTAACTAAATTAAATTATAAAAACGTTATGGCAAATCAGAAAAAAAATTGTAGGGACTCCCCTAATTTCATTCAAAATTGTGGGTAAGAATTACAAAATTACAATGATTAATGATAAGAACAATGATTGATCAGTTTCGCAAATACGTGCCTAAATTAGTGGGTCTGTCCACCAAGTCATCAAATTGTGGACCTTTTCTTTCCTTTTCTTTTTTTTTGAAACAAAAGGGAAAAATATAGAAAATTAGGCTAAGTAAATTTCCAAAAAAAATTTAATAATGTTTTAATTGACTTGTTAAACCACGAAAAATAAACAATTATTAATCTTGTGGAGAGGAAAAAAAAAATTTTCAAAGTTCGGTTTCGAAATTAATTTGTTAATAATTAATTGTAGATGCAAAGTTAATTTTGTATTCGCGCAGACGATCAATCGTATTTATAAGTTTGTCAACGAATTATAATTTCAATCTGTTTTAAAATTTTGCGTATTGTCAAAAAAAAAACAAAATTCGGATAAACGTGTTTTTATAGTGTTAATAATCCTCGAATTTAAATATTAATGATTTTTAACAATTTGATTAATTATTCATCGTCCGTGTATACTCCCGAAGTGCTCCAATGTACAGTTTCAAATTCAAATTCCGCGCGCGCTCTCGGCCGCTCTCAAGATGGCGTCCACTCGCTCTCGAGCCTAGTTACTCGGCTGGGTGTGGCACCGCTTCGTGCCTGACTTCACACTAGAGTTAAACTCCCTAGTCAAGTTTGCTTGCGTCAGCTGTCTCCCTCGCGTCGTGTCGTGTGCCGTGTATTTCGCGATAAACTGTTAACAAAGTTTTGGAATTTATAAACCGTGCGTGCTATTTCGTACTACTTCAACGAAGGTGTGAGTGTGCTATTGCCGCGTTTCTGAAAAGGTGAAAACTCGTGGCCCAGGATAGTCCCCAGTGCTGTAGTCGCAAGTTACTCACAGCATCAGATAAGTTTTCTTTTATAATTTTATAATGCAGTCACTCGAGCAACTCAAGAACTGTTGCTTTGTGTAAAATTGTTTGTCTTCTTTTCAGCTTTCCATGCAGTCAGCAGTGGTTTTATTTTTCTTAAACAGTTTCAAGATCAAGGAGGATAATGCTGACTTTGTGTGACGTCACGGGTATGTTTGTGCAACCAGATACTCTACCACTTTCTCTTCTCACTGTTTAATTATTTATAATTTATATAGTGCTTTCAATATATTGCGCATTTCGGCTTGTTAATTGTTCACTTTTATTCAAAGAAAACGAACCAAAACTGTGAGTCGAACCGTCTCTTGTGTGCTTTAAACCGTGTGTTTATTCTATGATTTAACAATAATTTATACTTTGGCGTTCAATTTGCGTGTTTAACAATGGTGACCTTAAGCTATTCTCAATAATCCAAAAAAAAAGAATAATTGTCAAAATCACGTTAACTTTGCTAAACCCGTGCTTCCACACTTTAAATTTTAATAAATTTGTAATAATTATTTAAAATCATATCG
The DNA here is from genome assembly GCA_037356405.1 of Nasonia oneida. Taxonomy (NCBI): domain Eukaryota; kingdom Metazoa; phylum Arthropoda; class Insecta; order Hymenoptera; family Pteromalidae; genus Nasonia; species Nasonia oneida. The sequence continues at coordinate 2,165 of JAZHPH010001417.1, read as the reverse complement.
AGTTATGGCGATGGCGCCACCCGAAAGTAAGCCACCTGACAAGGCTGATATAAATTTTTACAAGTGCTATAAAAATAAAAAAGTTTCAATTGTGATGTGTTTTATTTGTGGTGGTGTTTATGATAAGAGTTGCTTTGAAAGATTGAATAACACGAAATTCATTGGAGAAAATATGGTAATTTGCCCTGAACACAATGCCATAATCTCAAACTACGATGAGTCAAGACTAAATGAAGATACAAGAAAAGTAATTGCACAGTTAAGATTAAGTATGATAAACGAAATAAGAGAAATGGTATTAAATGAATTAGAAGAAGATAATACCTCCAGTGCCAGTCAGCAGGATGAGGATGAAGCAAAAGATATACATAATCTAAAGAAAGAAAACAAGTTATTAAAATTATTAAACATTGAACTACAAGATAAAAACGCATTACTCAAAGAATATCTGAATCATGTTAAACAAGTTAAGAACAAGTCTTTTTCCCAAGTTCTTACTGATGAAATTCCTAAACAAAAACTAATTCCCAAAATCATTATAAAAAAGAAAAATAGAGATGATGGTAAGTACGTGTAATGACCTGAAGAGAAATGTCACTCATTATTTGAACAAAGAAAAATCAATTCAATCAAAGAAAGTGATATTCAAGAATGATAGTGAAGTTATTATTAGCTGCATGAATGAAGCAAGTGCTATTGATACCGAAAAATCGCTAACTAAGAAATTATCCAATACATGTACTATTGAAAAGGAAGAGGTTAAAAAACCCAGGCTAAAAGTAGTCGGATTTGATAACTATGAACAAATGGACATAAAAACTATAGAAGAGGATATAAATACTAGAAACTTTAAGAAATTTGAAAGTAAATGTACAGTTGTGCACACGTACGTAAATAAAACAACAAAATTACAAAGTGTCATTTTAGAAGTTACTGCTGAAATATATAAACACATTAGAGAAAGCAAAAACAGGATTTTTGTAGGATACCAGAATTGCAGAGTTTATGATGACTTAAACCTACAACCTTGTTTCAATGGTGGTAGGTTTCGGCAACAGGATAAATAAAACGTGCTACGTAAATTTCCTATACAGTAACAATACGTACAAAACACAGTACGATACTAAGCATTTTGGAAACGATAGTCAACACTGCCAAGTTATAATAAACAGAATTAAAAAGTATATAGCAATTACTGACTATCCATTGACTCCAGTTATCCAGAGATACATTGGTAAGATAGATATCTACAAAAACACCGGAGCTGAATCAACAAATGCAAGACAGAAATCACAAACCATGACGTCACTATCACCACGCAGCAGTATTCTTTCAATCCCAAGGAAAACCGACGCAGCTAAAAAACGGTAATACGATCATGGAGCAGAACATCGAGTTAATTGACAGTGTACAAAAAGATATAATTCAAACAGAAAATACTTTTCATAGTGTGATTACTCTCAATAATTACGTGAAATATAAAAAAGAATATATTTTATACTTAAATATTCGTAGCCTTAATGGTAATTTTTTACAACTACAAGCACTTATTGAGAGCTTAAATACTGAGCCTAGTATTATAGTTTGCGTCGAAACTTGGATCATAGATTATTGCAACTATTTTAATCTGAACGGATACAAATTATATTACAATAATAGCAAAATAAACAAATCGGATGGTGTAGTGATGTATATTGAGAATTCCATTATTGAAAGTACTGAAATTATTGAAATAGGTAAACTTAAAATAATTAATTCAATCATTCAAACTGATAATGGCAATATAGAGATATCAGCACTATACAGATCACATGACATTCCAAAAATTGAATTTATTACCAATATAAAACAATTACTATATAACAAGAAATATGCTAATAATCACTTAATTATAGGTGATTTTAACATTGACCTACTAAATCTAGATAATATTAGTCAGGAATTTCTGAACAAATTTTTTGGATAATGGTTATTTACCGGGATTTCAAGGTATTACTAGACCGTCCGATAGGAATAATAACACTGGCACATGCATTGATAATATATTTAGTAAAGCTAAGACAATACACACTTTACATTTTAAATTATTACCCTAGTGGAAATGAAAAATGTGAAAAACTGTGAAAAATTGTAAGGAAACGTGAAAGAATGTGAAAAATCAAAAT
>JAZHPH010001416.1:0-10202 GCA_037356405.1 Nasonia oneida | reverse complement strand
GTGGCAAAATCACCAGTGTTAATCGGATTATCCTGAAAATTCAAAAAAACCGTAAATTAAGGATGGAAAATTTATTGTAATGGCATCCTACTAATTCTGAAGTTGCTATACGAGTATTATCCAATAGGTAACAGCCTCTTTTCACTATAAAATACCTCGACGAACCGTTCAAATGGTCTCAAATTGGTTCTGGAAAAATTTGGATCCTGAAAATAGAAAAAAAATGACAAAAAGTTGTTCTTTCTGTGTAGTTATGACAATCTTGGTGTCAGAAAGAGGTAGTAGACAACCTTTAGTTAACTTAAAAATTTGAGAACACATTGGAAGGTTCTCAACATCACTCCTGGTTTTGCCAAAAAGCCAAAATAATAATGCGAAGATTCATTTGAAAAATAGAAAAGATAATGACTATTTTTGTGATGATAATTCATCAGTCGGATAATTTTGATACAAGAATGAAACTTTGTTACCAAAAAGTATGATATAACTAACGAAATATTATTACACTTAAATCTCACACATATCTTAATCCCCAACGTAACAAGATAAGTCTAATATTTTATCGGATTACATGGACACGAATAAAAAATCGTGAGTACATGAATGCTAAATCTTCAAGATGAAATGTTCAATAGAATATCCGGGTATGATTTGTATTTCCTGATTACACAAGTATGGTTGACTTAACTGGTTCTGCTCTGAAACCATAGGTGTATACTGCAAAACATCATTCTGAATAATTTTATTTGAAATTGATTGTTGAGAGATTTGGCCAATGAGAAATCATACTTCATTTTTTAAGTTCATTCGTTGAATTCTTTGCAGGACCATCTCGTCAGTACTTTCCAGAAATATATAATCTGTCGTTTCAAGGACTACACTTATCAGATCTCTATAGAAATTCTGTCAACAGTCCTTTTCAGGACTAGTCTCAACAGTCCTTCTCACGACTACTCTCAACAGTCCTTCTCAGGACTACGCCCAACACTCCTTTTCAGGACTTTTCTCACGAGTCCGTCTCACGTCTACTCTCAACAGTCCTTCTCAGGACTAGTCTCAACAGTCCTTCTCAGGACTAGTCTCAACAGTCCTTCTCAGGACTAGTCTCGCCAGTCCTTTTCAGGACTAGTCTCAACAGTCCTTCTCACGACTACTCTCAACGGTCCTTCTCAGGACTAATTTCATTAGCTTTCTGAATCTCACAATCTCAATAGTTTTGAACATGTCAAATATTCGCAGTGATAGGTGTTGTAATCCCTACGATTTGGAAGGACATAAAGGAAAAGATCTTCGGCGTATTTCGATTGGGGTTAAACGAAGTTTTCCAAGCTTTCCAGATAATGCTAAAATATGTGCTTTGTGTAGGAAAATTAAACATCCCCGAATGGATGAAGGTTTGTTTGACTCATCAAGTTTTATGAATCTGACGCTGAACCCTCATAAAGCTGAACAAAATATTCTTGAATCTCCAGGGGTATCCTCATCATCTTCTAGTCGAATGGAAGCTAACGTCAAGTCACAAAGAGAAATCGAGTTGGAAGATCTGTTGAATGGATTGAAAGCAAAGTTTTCTACTCTTGATATCAATGATCCTTTGAGATTAACGATTTTGACAGTAGAATTTAACTGTTCAAGACAGTTAGTGAAGAAAGCTAGAGATTTAAAAGCTTCAAAAGGCGTTTTGGCAGATACAACTGCTAAGAATGGCAGGCCGTCGCCAAACAATACTGTGGTACAAATAGATAATTTTTACAATAGTAACGAACATAGCAGAATCATGCCGGGTATAAAAGATGTGGTTTCTGTAAAAAATGATGATGGTAGACATTTGTCACAGAAACGCCTTCTCCTTTCAGATTTAAGAAGTCTTTATGATACCTACAGTAAATTATGTCCTGAATATCCAGTTAGTTTCAGTAAATTTGCTCAGCTCCGACCTAAGCATTGTATACTCGCTGGTGTGAGTGGTACGCACTCAGTGTGTGTCTGTACGATACATCAAAATTGCAAATTGATGATTGACTCTGTTAATTTGAACAAGCTCACTGCAGATTCTGATATGGTTGTACATGATTACAAAGATTGTTTACGTCAAATCGTATACCAAAATTCTGATGCAAATTGTTTTCTCGATGAATGCATAAAGTGTCCTGGCATAAATGAGTTCGATAAGCATTTGAAAGAACTTGGAGAGGGAAAATAGCCATCATGTGCAATTTAGTGTATGGACAACTACTGACAGAGCAACTCTAGAAACACAAATCCGTTCGTCATCTGAATTCGTTGATGAATTATGTGAAAAATTAATCAAACTAAAACCTCATTCTTTCATAGCAAAACAACAGTCTCGATACTATCAGGAGAAGAAAGAGAATTTAGAAGAAAGAGAATTTCTCGTAGTGTTAGACTTTTCTGAAAATTACAAATATGTTGCACAAGAGGCATCGCAAGGATTCCACTTCAATAATTCCCAATACACAGTCTTTCCTATCGTGTGTTACTACAAAAATGGGTTGAAAATTGAGCACAAAAGTTTCATTTTCTTGTCAAATAGTACACTCCATGACACAGCTGTAGTATATACTGTACAGAAGTTGCTGGTCCCTGAATTGAAAAAAATCAATTCTGAGCTGAGTAAAGTTATCTACTTTAGCGATGGAGCTAAACAGCATTTTAAAAATAAATACCAGATGATGAATCTTATGTATCATGAACAGGATTTTGGTGTCCGAGCAGAATGGCACTTTCATGCTACTGCACACGGTAAAGGGGCTTCTGATGGTGTAGGTGCTGTATTCAAAAGAGAAGCTGTACGAGCTAGTCTTCTTTGTAAACCAAATGACGCCATTATTACATTCGAGAAACTTATCGACTGGGCTCAGAAAAATTCCAAAAATATTCATGTACTATCTTACAATGACAAAGATCACAACAAAATGAAAAGATTTTTGAACAAAAGATTTGATGCTGCTCCACCAGTTCCAGAAATTCTAAAGAAACACTGTTTCATACCCATTAATAACTCAGAAATGATGATCAAAAGATACTCTGAAGATGGCGCTACAACGACATTTTCATATCAAGATTTCAAAAAATAGAGTATAATAGCTCAGGAGATATTAGAAGCATAACATAGAAAAGATATATTGTGACCAACAGTTTTAAAAAATGACTACTAATAACACTCAGTTTCATTGATCTATTTCAACTCTCAGGCCTGTTTCTGATGAACTACAATGCAACAAATTTATGAATTTGACTATGAGTCACATCAATTCATTCATATTTCATAGTGGAGACATTTCTGAAAAATTTATATATGTGTGTGTGTGTGTTGTGGCTACCTTATTTTCATTTTAAACCTTAAAATATGAAAACCTAAATGTTTGATCCGGACTCCGACAACCTCAATACAGTATCCGGATAGTTTTAGTTAAAAATGCATCCCTTATGAGCTACAAATCATTGAAAATAGGTAAAAAAAAATGCGAAAATTGCTTGAAACCTACTTTTACCGCGCATTAATAAATAACATCCAGCAATATCCTACTCTAAGCTAAATGAAATACTTTCTGCGAAAAATAATAAAATAATTTAATAACAGTAGTTCTAAACGAAGCTATAAACGATTATTAATGAAAGCACAGTTACGAAAATATCATAACTTGTATTAATATTGTCAAGTTTTGATAAATCAAATAATAAGTTTTATATTACATTATACAATATTTTTATTACATAATGTAATGTGCAAAATGATTTATTTTTACTCATAATAAATTTGAAATGAGTTTTCATCAGACAAAATTAAACTACGAGGACTAATTTATAAAAAAAAATGTACTTTTGACATCTACTGTGCGCAAAAAATAAAAACTAGGAATTATACTCTAAGAAAAATAAATACTTAGTGAAAATATCAAATCAATTTGATAATTATAGTAATAAACGATTATTATTAAAAATACAGTTACAAACATTATCATCATGTTTTTTTGTTATTGTAATTATCAAGTTGATATATGTATATATGTAAGTATGTATATGTATAAAAATATATATAAATATGTATATATATGTGGGTGCATAGCCACACGTGTGTGTGTATGCATTTATTTATTTATTTATTACACATGCACATCTTTACACCCTTACGTTGTATAAATAAATATACATATATGGCTTTAAGGGTACTTTTATTAAAAATTTCAGAAAATTTTACAAAAATAAAGTATATTTATGTTTATAGTAAAAAATGCTTCCCTGAAGAGCTATGAATTAATTAATTAGCGCTGAAAACCCAATTATTGCCAAAATTGACATCTTTGGCTCCCTACCATTTTGGTAAAAAGTAATTGAAAAATCTGAAAAAATTCAGGTGCACTGGAAACTGTTTCTGGAACATATTTACCGTAGGTTGAAGAAGCAACAAATTTTTGATCTTTGATTTGACCATGAACGACCTATATATACATACATATATATTTTTGTTATATATAGTATATAAGTGCACGCTAGAAAATACTGTGCCCACATCTCATTTATTATGGTTAAAAATGTAAAATACAACGATCTAACTTATTATCCTTAAAATCGAAAAAGGACATTCTAAAAATGAGGTCAGGTTTTGAGGTGGGACAAAAAATATAGACGTCCGCGGGTTTCGGGGGAAACTGATTCGGAAACTAGGCATTCTGACGAAGATTTTCCTACCCTTCAAGCATTTCTTCGAGTGAAGACAGCCCGTGATCACTTTTTTGATTTTCCGGCCCACTGTGCGCCGCCGCGCATTCTAACCTATGCAAATGCGCGTCCGTTCCGCTTCCTCTTTCTCGAAGCCGCGCGCGCAGTGTCCCCCCCCCCCCTGCGACCTTATTTTATCTCTCGCTCTCCGTCCTTCTCTCGGGAATAATTAATCGGGGATTTGGAGGCGTGTTTCGTTTGTTAAGCGATAAGAGATTGCATAGGTAGATTACACATATGACGACGCTGTCTTTATGTATTATTCGGTAGCCGAGAGCTGCTGCTGCTGACTTGGGATGTAGGATGTAATTTTCATGGTGTTATTGCGGTGTAACTAGAATACCGGCGTGCTTCGGAGAGCTCTGTGCCCGGTATTTTAAAATGCAAAGGGCGAAAATCATTTTTTCGGGGATAATCGAATGTAATTTTAAATGTGGCAAGTCGCTCGTTGATATCCAATGAGGCGCTAAATGCGTTTAACCCTTTTCGAGGGATAATCGGTAAAAATTCATTGGCTACCAAGCTCGCATGATCGACTCGCAAACGCGCTCCGAGACGAAGTTAAGCTCGCATACTGCGAATGCACGCACAACAAGAACTGTGCGCTGCGGCAGGGACATCGCCGATGAGGTAACGCTACTTCGATTCATGCCTCGGGTATCGATACCTCGACCACCAGTGGGTCACGTACCATCTCGGCGCATTATATAGCCAGACGCGCGTATACGCAATGCGCTTATGTCTTTGGAGCTGCTGCTGCTGCAGCTGCGGTTATGCCGATAAGCTCTTGCCGAGATGAAATTTTAAGCCTGGCTAGCAGCGCTGCGAGTTAGCCTACTTTTCGCGCTGCACACTCGCGCACGACCAATTATGCATCCCGCGATGACGGGCTGCCGTTTTAATGGCTCGGAAACATTTTTATCGAGCGGACGAGGTTTCTTGCTATGCGCGAGTGATATTAGACTCGTTTGTTACCTAATTTACGCTCGAGTTTTATGTAGATTCCTGCAACGCGGATACAATGTTTTGCTCAAACGTAAAAGCAGTTGGCGACTACTCGGCTATTAATGTTTGGCCTGCGTACTCTGTTATTACAGTCGCGGCGTGTCTTGGCATTAATAGCTTATTAGCTGTAGTTCAACTCGGCAACATTTGCAAATGGAATCAGAGAATTTTTTCCAAGCACTTTAGTCTTGGCTTTTTCACTTATAGCCAACGAAGGTAGAATTGAAACTGCATTGTCTGATCAATATCAATTCAATAACATCAAAACGAGAGAAAATAATCGATCCGTTCAAACTGTACGTTATACCCACACACATACACCGGATTTACCGAAGAGTGATACCCGGTCTCTCCTGTGAGTGGCAAGTACTGTAATTAAGCCTTACACAATAACGCTCCACGCGACGTGCAGGTACATACTCATTGAACAGCCAGATCTCATTCGGCGTTTTTTGCGCATCCGTATAATATACCCCGCGGGTCATCCCGTTGCGTGGTTGTTGTCCGGGCCGTCGCTCCTTGTGCCTCTAGCCAAGAACGAAATTCCCCGAGCGTCTATCTGCCCGAGCGATCGAGGAGAGGTTACGTGGAGGTAGAAGGGACGTATTTAAAAAAAAGCCAAGGAAAAGGCATCAAACCCAAGCCGTGCGACGCGAAACATGATCGCGATCGACGATGGCTCCCTCTGGGGACCGGGAGAATCGGCCAGCTGATAAAGAAAGCCCCGAGCGAGAGAGTAAAAAGGAAATCGTACATTCCGATGGATTTTGAGATCGCGAGTATCTTTTCGGGACTCGGCTTTCTCGAATTTCGCGAACGCGACCGCGTGCTATAAAGCTTGTCGCGTTGACCCGCGCGTGTATCGCTGCAGATGTTAGGTATACGCTTGAGATATTATAAAGACACAATTTTTTGTCTTTTTTGGGAATCGTCGAAAAGTCTTATCCTTCGATCTGACTTCCTCAACTTCCTCCTGCGTGGAATATAAAAACGGAGCTCGCAAATACATATGTATTTAGTCCTCCCGCGGTATCATCAGATCCCAATCGCATGTAGCAGCGATACGCATAGATTGAGAAGATGTTGCGCATCCTCTGCTCCGCAGCAAAGGTGGTATCAGAACGAGTCCGCACGGGGAAAGCACGTGCACGTGCGCGCACTCTCGTAAATTTTCGAAATATCCACGGCGCACGGCCGTAAAACACGTTCGCGAGTATTCTAGTCCGTATGGTTCCCGAAAAAAGCGCGGAGAAATGTCGCAAGAACCGAGAGAGACCGGAATTTCCAGGACTACAATGGTACACGCACAGTCGTACGTGTGTGTATGTACGTACGAGTGCAAAGTCGGCCGGTGTAACTCGTCCCGCGCGCCGCCGGTATGTGTGTAGCTCGGCTCTCGCGGGCATCCTTGGAGCGGGCTTATGATGTTTTTATTATTAATTTGTTTTGCGCGCCGTATACCTGATCTCCCTCTCTCTCTCTCTCTCTCTCTCTCTCTCTCTCTCTCTCTCTCTCTCTCTCTCTCTCTCCCTCGCTGAAACCAGTTTTCTCGCTTGGGATTGACGCGGCGCGCAAGCGCGAGACGGAAAGACAAAGCGGCTGCTCGCGGACGTAGGGACAAAGGGACGCGAGGAGAGAAACGAGAGGAATAAAGTTTATTCGAAAGGTGGAAGAATGCGCGCTTTACCGGAAAGCTTCTGCGGGACGAGCAGTTGTCGGCTTGTTAACATCGCGACAGCTCGGCCCGAAATTTTCTGGAGCCCCCCGACTTGATACATCTAGGGAAACTGGTTCTCTTTGCGTTTTTTCTTTCGTCGTCTCGCGCGGTTTCAAGTTTTTCGACGTAATTAAAGTCAGCGGAGTGTGGATTTCTTCGGGGCCGGCTCTTTTTTTCGTTATCCCCCCCCCCCCCCCCCGAAGGCGAATTGAAGAGTGGAATGAAAAAATTCGAATAAAGATATGCTTAATGCGTGTTAGACGGATTAACAGGGCTTCTCCTCTCGTTCGCGGACTCGATGAGATTTGTATGTTTGACACGCGGGACGCTTAATGTAGATGCGCGGCTCTGATAAGGCTGAAATGTTGCCTGCTTTTGATAATCTCTCATTTATTTATTAATGCATAAATACTACGGGGATTAAAGCGTCTTATTTATTCGAATGTGCTGCTTTTCGAGAACGTAGCTCGAAATTTTACTTTGTTCAGAAAAAGCGTCGTGATGGACGATCGAGCAGAAATATTTCGGAGACCAAAATAGAGCACTGCGAGGATGTGCTCTTCACTTTCAACGACGTGAAATCGCGCATAAGTACGAAACGCCGATGACACGAGGGCAAAAAAGTTATACGCATCATCTGGTCTCTGTCGAGTCTTTGAAAGGAAGCGATAAAACGTATCGCGGCGGTAAAAACGCTTTAAAAAGGCTTAAAGACTACAAATTTGCCGCGTTAGATCTCTGGAAGTGTTATTTATGAAATTCGTCGGGAAGGCGGAGAAGCCAAAGGCCGCCGACGCCGCTCCGTTATAAAGCCGGCGAATCGATCTGCGATCCGGATAAAAGACTTTATGGACGAGGCGTGTAATAGCACCGAGGCCGGAGCCGCGAAATCATCCTTATCTCGCTCGCCTCGTAATTCGTGAGATGCGCGCGACTGAAATTTCGGAGGGCATACACCGTTGGTCATAAATTTTGACTTGGGTGTACCTTTTGTACTAATGGGGATTCGATTCATCGGACCTCGGGCTTTTGTAACCTACATTTTGTTTTCGATTCGATCGACACTCGGAACAGTTCACTTGCATGAAAAAGAAATCAATCTCGACTTTCGCTAGAGCATTCGAAAAGTCAAATTGATTTTCACAAAAGAATTATTAAATCTTTTATTTCGATGAAAGTTGGAGAGGCAGCATTTCGATAAATTTTCGGAGCAGCGAGAGAGCGTACGTACACTTTCTGGGTTGACTAAATACGGCTGGCACGCGCGGCAACGCCCACGCTTCTGGAACTTGGAGAAGCAGCGCATCAAGATACGGCGAGATTAAAAATGACGCCTGGCGATTGCCGGACATCGTCGCTGGCGCCGAATTTTTACTTTGATACATTTTTTTGAAATATTTGCTTTAGTCGATACGAAACGCGTCGTTCACTCTGCAGGATTCGTAAAAAAGAATTTTTTATGTCATATTTGTTTAAGATCCTTCCACTTATTCACATTATTTATCTTATGGTATGCCATAATATCAATCAACCAAGTAGAAATATACTCGCGGGCTAAATAACAATCAATGCTGAGCAGTCGCGTGGGGCATTAGAGCGGTTGAAAGAATGGCAAACTCGTGAATAACCAGTCCTCGTAAAGCATCCTTTCGAAAAGCACTTTCTAGAAATACGGTCCAGTTACTCTGTTGACTCAAGCCCTCGAGTCGCAATAACTCCTTCGCCTCCTTTTCGCCTTGTTGTCGCGGGCGCGCTCGCGCAGCTCTGACGCTTGTATCTTTCGAATTTTTCCCTTGCGCCGAGGCTGGATACCGGTTGACGTCGGGAGCTCTCGACTACCGTCCGCCGCGAGAGCATTCATTGGTTTTGTAATATTTAAAAGCTAGCGCGCGACGACGCTTAATGTATACAGTGCTGCGAGGAATCTTATCCGAGCGCTTATGCATACAGCGAGAGGAGCGAGTCAAAGCGCCGAGTGATCATTAGGCGCGAACCCGTTTATATTAGCCGCATCATTTTCGCGCGCCTTCGACTTTCCATTGCTCCTTTTCTCCTAGACGCGTGTGCGGATGGATTATTCCGCGATGATCGGGGCTATGCGAATGATGGCGACGTTGATGGGGTGAAGATGAGGCGCCAAGTCATTATATCGATGTGCGGCTGAGATGGTTTTTTCTTTGTTTTTTCGGAGTAACGACTTGAATATTTCAACTTTACAACTCGCAATTTGTCCAGGTATATGAAGCCATAAACGAGATTGCCCGTATCGACGATCGTGTGTATAACTGCTTTTTACTTTTGATATGGATGATAGTTACGTAAAAATTGGGGATAAGATTATAAGTATACCTACAACGTGACTTTACAAAAATCACGTGCACAATATTTGGACTATAGGATAGTAACTCGCTAGTCCTCCTCCTGGAAATTTGCTGTTTGCGATCCACGAACAGGTAATCGACCAGAGGATATTTGTCAAATATTAGCACAGTTCCAACTTGCATCAGAGTTTGTAGCTAAAGTAATCAAGTGGCGCGGTAGCGCCACGAAGGCGAGTTTGAGAAGCAGATGAAGCCGCGGCGCCCGTGACACTATTTCTATATTGGTGTTCGGATTTTTCATTATACTAAAAAGAATACTTATCAATACTGTTGGTAAGGTTTTTGGGCTTATTAGAATGTTTTCTGAGTTAAACTATGATTTCCAACAAAAATATTAGTGAAAAGGCTGCTTATCT
>JAZHPH010001415.1:0-10219 GCA_037356405.1 Nasonia oneida | reverse complement strand
CTAAAACCCTTTCTGATGGCGTTAATCCCTCTGTACATTTCGCGTGGCTTATTTTCCTTACTGTTAGTTTATATTCTCCTAATAAGATTCTTTTGATACTCCCGCTTCTTATTTCTGTAGATCGCGCTCGTCTGTTTCCTTACGTTAGAATACTCTTCTACGGTCCTATCGCTTCTATTTTGTAAGCTATCTAATTTAGCCTTTTTGCGCCTTTCAAACCAGAGTTCGCACTCTTCGTCAAACTATGGTTTGCTCTTTGGCTTTTTCTTTTTACCCAGTACTTTGTTCGCGGCCTCTTTTACTGTTTTTTCGGTGTCCCCCCATAAGCTATTCGGTTCATCATTCCCCTCCGGCGATGTGTTTGCTTCTTTAAGTGCCTGAAACCAGTTATTAATTTCTATCTGGTACCTAATTCGCTCTGTTCTATCTCGTAGCTTCTCAATATCGAAGCTTTCTACCTTGTTTGCTCGCTTACTATTTTGATTTGCTACTAGTCTAGCTCTTAATTTGGCTACTACTAGGAATTGGTCCGAGTCGCTATCTGCCCCTCTGTAAGCCCTTACGTCGAGAACGTTAGTATGACGTCTTTTTTCAATGAGGAAATGATCAATTTGGTTCTGCGTGGCCCCGTCCGGCGATGTCCACGTTGCCTTGTGTATGTCCTTGTGCTTAAAACACGTAGTTTTGATTATAAGATCTTTTGCCGCCGCGAAATTTATGACCCTACCTAATACCGTTATCATTGCTGGCTTCGTGCAGGCTTTCCTTCCCTATAGTAGGCCTAAACATTTCCTCCCTACCTATTTTAGCATTGAAATCACCTAATACTATTATTGTGTCGTAAGACGCGAACTGGTCGATTACCTGCTCTAAAGTTTCGTAATAGAGATCCTTAGCTTCTTCTTCTTTGTCCTCCGTAGGACAGTGCACATTAATAAATACATATCTATACCATTCACCTTCGATAATGATGTACGAGAGCCTCTCATTGACGGATTTGAAACTTTTAACCGAATGTATGATGCTTTTGCTTACGAGAAATCCGGTGCCTAGAGATCCCCCACTCCCGGCCCCATACAGGTACGTGAAGTTACCCGATGCTAGTACTCCGCCATCTGGCCACCGCGATTCCTGTATTGCTACCAAATCTAGATTGTACCTATCAGCTTCCTTTACGAGTTCTTTAAACGCGCCTGCTCTGTATAGACTGCGAACATTCCAATTTCCGACTCTTAAGTCCCTTTTGGTTCGGATTTGATTTTTTTTAGCCATGATAGTATGTTAAACCCGCGCGCTTCGGATCCTGTTCCGATCGCAGGTGAGTCCACCGTTCTAGAGGTGATAACCCCCATACCTCTCTAGAACTAAGTATGAGAGCTTTCCGACTTTGACGAGGACAGTGTCAATTCGTCGTCAGACACACTACGGTTTCATTCTCGCATCCTAACGCCCCCCTGCAAGGCAGCGCGCCTTCGCTGGCATCGTTACCGCGTAAGACCAGGTGACGAATCATTCTACACATCCTCTTTCGGGGCAGATGTCATCGCTCCCGCATCCTCCTCGGCAGCGGGATTTTTGCCCATTTTTGTAATGTGTGATGAAAGAGATAGATTGAGAGATAAGAGATAATTTGAAGTGTTTTTTTGTTGTGCTGCTTGCGTAGTGTTTCTAGATGAATGCGTTCGACAGTGTGGGCTCATCACACCCACGCCTGTTCCTATCGGCTGTCCGCGGCTGCTTATTCAATTTATTCGCAGCTAACCTCTTTCTCAGGGGCTGTTCCTCTATCCGCAACCAAAGGACGCGCTGTGTAGTGGTGATAGGCACCCACCCGTCCAATCTGGAGGACAACGCCCAAGACCCGCTTAGGGTAGCGGCATTGTAACAGTTCAATTAACATATTAGAAATTATTATTAATTACTTAAATACACAAAATAAATATATTCGTACTTTTACGCGGTGTACAAAATCAAAACTAACTATTGAGCACACTCCATCCCGAAGATTCACAAACACACTCAAGCCCTCGTTGATTAAACAATTGAGCTAATTTAAGAAACCCAAATAATTATTATCTGCTGACGAAAAATACTTTACACTTGTGCGCAGTACCGCGCCAACACTTAACGAAAATTAGTATAGTACTTTTAATAATTAATTACAATAAATGAGTTAATTTATGTATCAACGTGCGTAAAAGCTGTTGGGCATATTTTAACTAGATTTACAAATATACACCGAGTCAACGTGCGTAAAAGCTGTTTGACTCTGTTATAATTGTAGGAATATTGTAAATAATTAACACTCACTGAAAAATGTAATACATACTTACATCTACTACATTCGTACACTTATGTCAACGTACGTAAAAGCTGATTGACATATTTTGAACGAATAAACCATAAATAGTACCTGTTCGACGTTGTAACTATGGTCGGTAAAGTATTGTAACGTGCCGCGAAAGGTGAATAATTAAATAAAGCCAAAAGCTGCAAACGCTTAAGGAGCCCTTCTAAATTGCCATCTATTCAGTACTTTTCGATCCGCTTATGTTACGGCGTGCGTAAAAGCTGTCCAGACATCTCAGGCGTGCGTAAAAGCTGCCTAGCAAGTCGGCGTGCGTAAAAGCTGCCTGACTGGCGCTTTAAATTTTTTTTTGCTACGATCGAACAAAAACAAAGTACTAAGTAAATGCCAATATCAAAGGACTATAAAGCAAATCGATTTTTGCGACAATTAGCTAAAGAATTTAATATTCCGTACGGAAAAAGGAAACAGTTTTATCGCGCGGTTAATCAGATAAGTGTCCGGGAAATTCACGAATTTATTTACATGACGCAACTACACGATCAAACCAAGGATAATCAATGATATTTTCGAATTAATGGAAAAGGAAATCGGAACGCTCGCAGACTTACAGTTGAGAAACGTTTACATTGGTTTAGTAATTAAAGCCCCGTTTTTAACTATAAGGATACTTTCGGATAAGGTAAAAAAGGTAATTACGCAAAACGATTTATATTGTTCTGATAAGAAATTTACAATGAGAACGGTGTTATTCGTGTAAGCAATTACATTCAACCTTATCTGAAAACCTTACAAGAGATAAGCGGTCCTCTAAACCAGCATCTTGAGGAGGAATTATGCTTTTCTTTTTCGGCTGATTCCCTCTTAACGGCTTCTCTTAGGGCCGTGCGAAACGAGTCAAACTTGTCGTTAATACAGCAATTTATACCGCGTTTAGTTAACTCTTCAACTATTTGATTCTTGTCAAGGTTTTGCACCCAAGATGTCCCCTCCGACTTTTGCATTAAAGTTCCTTGACCAGAATTACCTACAGCTAATGTTTACACAATTTGCTCCTGCACGAGGCGCAAAACACCTTCCTGTTTCGAATACTTCCTTACCCGTTCTATTCACTTTGAACCATGCAGGCCCGATGCTCGTCGCCAGTTGTAGTATACGTGGGTGGTTGAAATAACTCGAGACTTCCATTCTAAGCTAATCGTTTGTAAGCTGACTTATTTTCCATATGCTGTGGCTCAGAAAGGTTTTAGAAATGTCTATTTACTTAAAAAAGCTGCTTACTGTCACGTCTGGCGATAATGTATTTAACGAATGATATATAAACCTGTCAGTCGGTACTACAGAGAACAACAGTATTCCAGAGATACAGGTCTGTTCGTCGGTACGGCAGAAATCCTATATAACACATGATATTGTAGGATTCGACAGCATGAGACTACCACTATCGCAATGGCAAATCCAATCAGCCACGCACACAATTACAACAGACAAGACACGTGTTATGACTCCAGGAGGTCATCCGAAGGGATCAATACCGAACTTGCAACTAGAAACAAGAAGCTGACAGCTGCCCACCTGGAGAAGGGGAGGTACAAGTTATGAGTGTTCGGTCCCGCAAGTAGGTGACAGGCGGCGACCACCCGATAAGCTATAAATTAACTGCGGGGAGAAGGGACACCGACGCATTTTCGAAGCACCGCCAAAAAAGACACACCCTTCATCCTATCCTTTTCCATACCTCCATCCACCTATAAAAGCCCATGTGTGACCATGAGGAGGAGCCTTCTGCAACCGGAGTTCACACTGACAGGGCGAAGCTCTGTCTGTCCGCCAACTGATCTTTATTCAATTTCTTACTTAGACTTAGTTCTCGAGACATCCGAGCTTCTTAGTTCCATTCGACTTTCTGACTTATTGTTAGAATATATCACTGTAAAAGGTCTCTTGTAAATTTATCCGAGAATAAACTGAAACTCTTCATTAAACTTATACATTGCGAGTCACGCGGCTTATTCAAACTTCCCGCCCTGAGAACGAGTCATCGTAGCTGTCTGCCGTCACGGAGCGAAGCTGACCCGAGACCCGAACAACTTCACGACAAGGTAAGCTATAAACTACACTGAGCTTTATGTCCATGTGTGCATGATTGTATAAGTATTGTAAAAGAAACTAGTCCTCACTCCCGCTTAACAGAATAGCTGACGGATAATTAGTACGGGCGCGACCGATCATTAACAATACTTGTTCGCTCGCCTCTACCTGCGCGTTAACTACCTTTACCCAAGGCGCTCGGTGTAAACCGCCGTGCTAAACTAAAGGACGTAGTTTCCGGACAAATAACAAATATTTCCATTTTACGCGAGTATTCGCTCTGTGCGGCTTACCTGGACGTAAGATTACTAAATGTATGTGATCGAATAAATACGACAAAGAAAATAATCTGCATAGATTTAGTATTTTATCTAAGTAATAATTTAGCCCTTACATTTATTAGTTGCTTTAAGTTTTGAGACTCTCTGCTACGGCTCTTGGCTTCATTTTTGCTTCCCCCGTTGCTTCGATTACGTACTTATCCCTTTGATAACTACGCTCGAGCACTCGGTAGGGGTAAGCTATTTCTGAGACCACCTTGGTAGAAGAATTAGCTTAGGTGTTGGCTTGCTTAATAAGAATAATCTTATTTCTTTCTTTAAAAATAACCCAATTTCTAACCAATTTCAAACTTATTATAAGTTTATATGTGCGTCGAATGCAATCATAACCTATATATGATGGAAATGAGTCCAGTTTTGCTACGCAGGGGTTTTTGCGGTAGCAGAACACGAATATTGTGGCGGCAACGCTCTCCGGGGTACCTGGTGCCCAGGGTGGGCGGTATCACGTCGTCTTCTGGAGTTTTGTGGGAATTGAAAACGTAATCAGACGAAACTCGGTACTCGGGGGGAGGGGTTGCAGAACACGAATATTGTGACGGCAACGCTTCCCGAGGTACCTGGTGTCCAGAGTGGACAGTATCACGTCTTCTCCTAGAGTTTCGTGGGAACTTGATGGTCTGAAGTGAAATACATTACTCAGAGATTTCAGAGGCCACTCAACATGGATATGGTGTTATACTCAAAATTATCCTTGGAGACGAAATTGATACTGTTTAAACTTTTAGACAATGAACCATATCCAAAACTTATATATTAAATTATGTATCAAAAACCGTCTCATCCATTAGCAGGCAGATTGTGCTGTATATAAAACAATATTCTATTTATTTTGGTATAAATTAGGTTAAATTTAAAAATATTAGTAATTATTTTTTAAAATTTAATTGATTTTGAGATACTATTTACTTATTAGTTAAAAATCTTCGAGTTAAATTATAGTTTTTGTACTGATATTAATAAAAAGACTGTCTTATGTCAGTCTCTTATGTCTATTACTTTCGCGACTTAAATTTTAATATCATGAAAATCAAGATTTTAATAGATTTCGATGTTTTCAAGGTTTCTGAATAAGGAAAAGTGGTTTTAGAAAAGTTTATGTATGTATGCATGTGCGTGTGCGCGTGAAAATGGTTACCACGATAACTCCCTAACGCATTTATATTTTTCGCTGAATTTTTACAGGCTCATCAAGTATGATTATATTTTGAAGTCATGGACATTTCTCCCTGGCGACAAAGCTCCCACCAATCAGAAGCGAGGATTGTTGAAAAATTCCCACCAATCACGACGCGTTCTGAACAACAAACAAATGAGCATCCTTGTTGTTTTAAGACGCTACTTGAGCAATAACAAGTAATCTTTTAAGTAAGAACATGCTGAAATTTGTTGTTTTGCTTCCTCCTAGAGGAAGCTTTGTAATAGTACAATTTTGAGTTTCGTTAAAACTTCTAGAAAATACTTTTTAGTGTGTTAGAAGTTCACATTAAGTATTTTTAGAAAATGTCCGTATGTATGTGTGTGTGTGTTATGTGTCAAACTATATTTCATTAAAATTTCAAGTGATTTGAAAACTTATTTTTTTCAGTAATCAATCGAAAAATGAAAGAAATGAGTTTTTTGTGCCTTGATTAGGGACGTAGAAAGGTCTTATTGCACCTAAGATTTTGGAAAAAGTAGATATTTTATGTATTTTGGCTAAATTCATTGCGCAGCTTTCGAACCCCTATGGTTTTTAAGATATCAAGGTTTAAATTTTTTTTGAAAACTTTTTGATTCTTTATATCTCTAAAACAATGTAGTCAAATGCTTCAAAATTTTATTTGGCGATTCACAATAAAAAAGCTATCTGCTGCTCAAATTTTAAACGATTTTGTCGAGCGGTACTTAAATAAAAAGCCAAAATGTAAGAATGGTTTTCTCGAAAATTGCGCGAGCGACGTATCGATTGTTTTGTTGTTTTGATGGTTAGGTTGGTTAGGAACACATGTAAACATGCGTGAATCTTCGTGAAAGAAAATTGGCGGCAGTGTTCGTATTCTATAATAAAAAAACAGAGGGGTCTGCAAACTTTTGGACAATGAACCATCCCAAACCTATATATTTAATTATGTATCAAAAACCGCCTCATTCATTAGCAGGCTGATATACTGTATATTAAAACAATATTTTATTTATTGGACCTATAAATTTAGTTGAAGGAAGCTACGTGCCAATGAATTAGCAGCGGCTTTTTTCATATGTCTAAACATATTATAGAAATTACACATAAGTTATAAAAATTTTATTTAATTAGAAATAAAAAAACTGCTGCTAATTCTTTGGCACGTAGCTTCTTTTAACAAATTGTATAGTTCTAATGGATACAATATTGTTCAAACATACAGTATATTGATTTTTTAAAATACTTTTAATCTTAATTATTTTACTGAAGGGGCAGCCTTCACAGTATCAAATCATATAATTTTTATGAAAAAATTTAAACCTCATTATTTTAAATAGGGTCCTCATAACCTCATAAAATCATTAATTATTTTTTGAACATACTGAACTTTTGTTAGCGAGTTACAAGGTTAAACAAAAATAGTAATTTTCAGTTATACAGGACATACAGGATGAGAGACAGAGAATTTGAATCCTAATACTGTTTAAACTAATCGGTGTCAAAAGCTGCAAAATGAACCTAGCCGAGGTAATCAAAAGATCGATTTTTTCCCAAAATTTAAACTTAAGTAAAGCCTTTTTACTCTCGTAATCGTACGACATAAAAAGCCATATTTTTACAGCAAATATATAATATCGTTTTTCATTGTTACACATTTTTTGCAAAAGTTTGACAATTTAGTTTTAGAGATATTAATTTTTTTTTAAAACCCTTTTTATCATAAGAATTGAACGGAACGGTCAATCTGGAAATTTTTGCGGAAAAAAGTAGGCAATTTTATGTTCTTTTAGATTCACTATTGTTAAATATATTGTATACATTATAACGAGCTGACTATCGTACTCTCGTTATGTCTCTCTCCCTCATTACAACACATGTATAAATCTATATCATGTACATTCTTTCAGCGGCAAGGTAATTGAGAGAGCAGAAGACCCAGCGTGCGAACACACAGAGAGAGAGAGAGAGAGAGAGAGAGAGAGAGAGAGAGAGCCACGCGCGTGTTGCGAGAGGGAGAGTGGGAGAAAGCCCACGCTGGTTTTCGCCGCCGCGTCCCGCGCGAGACAGGTACGACTCGTTCCGCCGAAGAGTACAGTCGAACGGTTTCACCTTTTTTTTTTGTATCGGGAACCCTCGTGGATTTTGCGTGTGAGAAATCTGAGAGATCGCCCTAGCAAGCTGTGCCCTCGTGTGTCGCCGGTGTTATCGCTCCGAGTGCAACTTCACGCCACGTGTTCGTCACGAGCTGAACAATTGCTGCCGCTCGTCTTCCCGCCGTAGCCGGACGCACTCTCAAGGCCACGAGGCATCGACTCTGCTGCCCAGCGAGGGCCCCGTTCACCCGCTTGCGCCGTTCCAGACAAGCCACGAGGCATCCGAGCGAGACAGCACGGAAGTGAATGTAAGTACCTGCTCGATCGCTGATCTCTCTCTCTGCATTAGGCTTCGCTTTGTCTCTCTCTTGCCTCGTTCCGCTATTGTATTTGGCTGTCTTTTTACAATACACAAACATAAGTCTGAACTTCACTTGTTCTTAGTGATTTTACGCCTGACTCTCTGCCTTTTCGCCGCGCTCACCCCTCTCGGATATGCGTTTACTTCATTCGCGATTAAACTACGCAGCATAAGCACTCACGACGCCTCCGCGGGCTCCCGTGCTCAAGGACGAGCACGTACAGCATACTGCGCTACGGGCCAGGCTTCGTATAGCCTTCAAGAAGCCTGCTACGAGCTGCTGCATCAATTCCTCTCGATACTCTTTAGATCAGTATCCCGTTACTGATCTTTTATACACGGTATTAAGCACCGTTATAACATCATATCATCGAAAAAAAGCAAAAATATTTTTTTAAAAATCAAAAAATGGCCATAATATGACCATAAAATGGTTAGAATCAGAAACAATTTTTCGTCCTGAATTCAGAATCAGAAAACATACATGCATGTCAAATTTTATTACGATCAGTCGCGTGGTTCTAGAATCATAACGGTATACGTACACACACACACGCACATCCAAAAACCCATGGATATTTCCAAAAACTTATGATTCGAACTCTAAACACCTCCAAATGCGTTTCTACGGAGTTTTAGCTAAACTGAAAATTTTACTATTACAAAGCTTCTTCTAGGGGAAAGCAAAAAATTTGTAGAAACAATTAATTTTTAAAAATTTTATATTAACTTTTGCATACTTAAAAACTCTTTATGAGTACTAATATAATGTATGTGCAAAGTTAAAATATTAATAAATTAAATATTACATTCAAATTGATAAAAAAAGGATAATTTTAGTTTTTCACCAATAAACATAATGAAACGGGCATAGCAAGTTACATAGTAAGTATCTTGAGAGTTGTTCCTAATTGATCATTATATATCTTCAACTTTAATTTGCGCCGTCGGTGACGGTTATAGAGGGCGCTGATTTGAATTTCCGTGTAAGCGCAGGACCTCAAGGACGAGCGTGACTTCCTCCTGTATTGAGTGGGTCGTGCCGTCGCCAATCAGTTAGTGATCAGAGCGTCTCTACCAGAAATAATAGCGTTGAGTCGTCGTTGATTTCGTCTGAAATCCGACATTTTTAATTACCTGTCCTTCTGTTGCGACGTAAACTTAGCCTCGTTTAGGCGAGTGTTTATTGCGACATTTCTAAAAATTTCGCGCTTTTTAGCTGGGATATAGTTGGAGTTTCTTCGTCCGAAGCACCAGAATTATCGTAATTCCCAGAAAACGGAGATGATTGGGGGACGCCATCTTGAGAGATGCCGCGTCTATCGGGAGCGATGCCGACGCACTATGGTATATTTACTTTTCCTGTTTCAAAATCAAATAAGTCCGAATCCAGTCGGTCGATCAATATGGAATTTTTGGAAGATGATGTTCGAACTATCAGAAATCACAGAAAAATGACCAGAAATGTTGATGTTTACTGTATGGTCCAGGATAACTCGTTAAAGTTGACGGTTTTCGCAAAAAAATCACAAAAGTCACTGTAGATCAATGGAATTTTTTTTATTTAATGTTTGTAAACGATATTTTTATGTATTTTTTTTCGCTGAATTCAAATATGCCCCTTAAAATTTTGTAGGATTTTTTTTTCATCCAGAAAATCGGGAAAAACGTGTAGAATCGACAAAATTTTGTCTTTTATGACTCCGTAGGATTTGTTCTCATTCTATACAGTTATAAAACTGTCATTTTATGTTTTTTACAATGCTGATGGTAAATATATGTTTAATTACATAAACTGTATAATAAATACGTCATACGACCCACATTTACGCATGAGCGCGCGCGTTTTAGCGCAAAAAA
>JAZHPH010001414.1:0-10276 GCA_037356405.1 Nasonia oneida | reverse complement strand
AAAAAAGAAAAAGAAATAACTGTGCACTGCCCTCGCCGCGCTGCTGCGTACTAGAGCCGCTTAGACTTATTAGTAAGCTTATCCTACGTTTAGCTAAAAGATAAAAATAATGACGTTAGTTTTACTTTATAGATATATAGATAGGTAGAGAATGTCACTCACTTTCTAACTTAATGTGCGGCGATACTTCTTGTCTGACTGCAATTACCTCTTACTTTTTCTCTGACCTCTAATCATCTCGACGCGTTCTACTACGTGAAGCGCGTCCTGGTGAATCGCAGAATGTCTGGCGAAGGATGGCGTCCCTGATATCAGACGGCAGTCCTCGTAGTTCCTCCATCAGACGTAGGGTGTCTAAGATAGCTCCAACTACTCCCTCTGAAGCCTCTTCTTGCTCCGAAGTTGATGAGGAAGTAAAGTTGGCAGCTCTCCCGCTCTCTCTCTCTACGGCTTTGGTCCTCGTACGGCTCGGTGCGAGATGAACGGCGTGCTGCAGAGTGGCTCTTATTGCGTCGTGGAGGAGACGGCGATTGGACGCGTCCTCTACTTGCTGCTGACCCGAATGTCTCTTTAGCAGTTAACTCTGCCTCCTTTCCCACTGTTCTGTCCACCAAGGGGCTCGCCCAGCGGACCGTCTGACTACTAGATCTTCTACCCTGACTCGATTCTGCGACGGCCTGACTGTCGTCGACTCTTCGCAGTCCCTTGGTCTTGTGGTTTCTTGACGACGTGACGTCGAGTGCGATCGTCCCTGACGATTGCCGCTCAGGAATTCTCGGTGACAATCTCCGCATCTCGGGCATTTTACCATATCTACCCCCCGACGTCCACAATTATAGCAGAAGGAGTCGGTTTGCGGCACTTCACACTCGAATACCGAGTGCCCCCAATCCCAGCAATTGAAACAGGCATACGGAGGAGGGTCTATCACTGGATTGGTGGGTATCGGCTTGAGGTTGCCGAACTTTACTCCGCCTAATTTTACTCTGAGTGGGGCCGAACCACGATGTCCAGTGGACTGACCTCGGGCGTTCCACTTATCTTGTCGGTCACCTTCTTTACGTGGGCCTGCTCCGCGATCGAGTTGACGTGTTGGAGAGATCTCCTTCTCGGGGGTGGACCCATTGGCCTTGTTAGACGAGTTAGCGCCCAATTCTCCTCCGATCAGCCGAGATAACTCCTCTTGCGCCTCACGACTCTCCCTGGCTTCGACACTTTCATCTCCAGCAGAACCAGGGCTGACCGTCAAGTTCGCCCTACTGGCTGATGATGCTGACGATCGAGGAGTGGCTGAACGGGGGCCGTCTGTGCGGGAGGCTCCGGGGCCTAACGTAAGGGCTCCGATTTCTGCTGCTGACATGCGTCTCGGTGCTCGTCCCTCCATCTGGTTGACCCACGATGCCGTAGCCTCTTCCAAGTGAGCCTCCTGCTCTCTCTTCTCTCTCTCTCTAAATGAAGCCGGCGTTCTTCAGCTTCTTGTCGCCGTCGTTCAGCAGCCGCAAGAAGCTCTCGGCGCAGAACCTCAGCTTCGTCTTCGGATGGCCACTACCCACGAGGAAGCCTCTAATCGGGCTCTGACCGATTCGGGCGAAACAGTGACGAAGTTGGGTGGCGTGAACCCGCAGTCTGGCACATGGCGTCCGCGCGTTTGTGTACTACGGCTACGGTACAACCTCGACATCTCGACTGGCTCCAATCTAAAATACAATACAGTACGTCTAAGTATATGTGAACGAAACAAAGTGAAAATTTTACAAACACAACGACCAAAAGCAGGATACATAACTACCCTTACCACTTCTTCGAACTAGGAGGGGTTGGGATTGTTGGTCCGGATCTTACGAGGAGGAATGTATCTTTTCAAATCCATAGTATGCACCTTCGCTACTTTTCGACTTTTCCCTGCCCCGGCCTCCAATATGTAAACGGTTGGGGACTTCTGTTCTATGATTTTGAACGGTCCCTCGAACTTAGGCGCGAGCTTGGCTGAAAACTTCTCGGCCGCGTTTGACAATTTGTGAGTCCTACGAAGTACCACGTCTCCTACTGCAAAGGTTGCTATTCTCCGTCCGCGATTATAATATTTCCCCTGAACCTCACGTTCGTTATCGATGTACTTAGCCACCAGCTCGCGCAGAGCATCTAATCGTTTCATGCGGTCTCCCCATACTGACGGATATAAACGATGCTTTGGTTGTCCTGCCTCTATTTCGCGACGTAAGCTTTTCACTGGGGTAGGATTCCGACCGTAATTCAAATAAGCGGGTGAAGTCTTAAGGGTAGATTGCGTCGCGGTATTTATGGCATGGCGGAACTCTGGCAAATGTTTATCCCAATCGCGATGGTCTGACTTTACAAAGGCCGCGATAATGGTCTTCAGAATACGATTGCTGCGCTCGACGGGGTTGGCCTGAGGGTGATATGGGGGGGGGGGTTGTTACGTGAATAACCCCGTACTCGGCTAACGTCTCTGACAGGTGTTTGTTTACGAACTCCGTTCCATTATCAGTCAGGAAGTACTCTGGCGTTTCCCAACGGAACAAAACTAATTCCTCAAATGCTCTGGTGACAGATTCTCCGTCAGCTTTCCTCAAGGGCTTGACCTCGATCCAACGAGTGAAGAGGTCTTGAAATACGAGTAGGTACTTGTTTTGAGACTTGCTTCGCGGGAACTCCATCATGTCAGCGGCGACTACCGAACACGGTCTTTCCACAATTCTTTTTTCCCATCAAACCGAGAGGGCTCTGTTGGGGGACCTTGTACTGCTGGTAAATCTGGCACGAATTTACGAGTGAACAAACATCATGGTAAACTCCTGGCCAAAAGTAATCACGTGCGACTCGGTCGTACGTTTTCTCGATCCCCAAATGGCCTG
This sequence comes from Nasonia oneida, assembly GCA_037356405.1. Taxonomy (NCBI): domain Eukaryota; kingdom Metazoa; phylum Arthropoda; class Insecta; order Hymenoptera; family Pteromalidae; genus Nasonia; species Nasonia oneida. Next base: position 7,400 of record JAZHPH010001414.1, on the reverse strand, counting down.
CTGCAATGGCACTATGAGCTGTCTGTAATACTCTCTCTCGCCAGTCCTCTGGCACTACTAACTTCCAACCTTCCTCATTATTAGCAACAGGATCTAGTAAGGGGTCTCTCTTGTATCTGTACAACTGACCGTTCTCGACTCGCCATTGTGGAAATTTACTTGGTGCTTCTTTTACTTCTCTTCGCCTCCTAAGATACCACTGATCTGTTATCTCTACTGCTGCCGCAATTTCTGTCTCGAACATCCTCGACAAAGCGTCTGGCACTTGGTGATTGGCTCCTTTACGATGGAGAATGTCAAAATCCCATTGCTGGATCTCTAAAGACCAGCGTGCTAGGCGTCCTGACGGCTCTTTGAGAGATCGTAGCCACCGCAATGCACTATGATCAGTGATCACAGTAAAGTGATAACCCTCCACGTACGGTCGTAACTTTTTGATGGCCCAAACTAGAGCTAAACACTCCCTCTCGGTCGTGGTGTAGTTGCGTTCGGCTGGCGTTAATACTCTACTAATGTAGACTATAGGATGCTCACCGTCCTCGAATTCTTGCGTCAAAACTGATCCTATGGCGAAATTACTGGCGTCGCACTGAATGCAGAACGGTTTTGTGAAATCAGGGCGCGCTAGTACAGGAGCTTGAGTCAGAGCTTTCTTCAATTTCTCGAAGGCTTCTTGTTGCTCCTGGCCCCATACCCAGGATTGACCTTTTCGTAACAATTTGACTAAGGGAATCTTCATCTCAGAGTGCTCTGGCATAAACCGTGAATACCATCCTACCATGCCGAGAAACCTACGCAGTTCGCGGATGTTTCGCGGCGCTGGGTAGTTAAGTACTGGGGCTACTTTTGCGGGATCTGTCCGCAAATCGTCTCTATCAAGTATAAATCCGAGATATTTAATCTCCCGTACACAGAAAGCACATTTCTTCGGGTTGATTGTCAATCCGGCGGCTACTAGTTTCTTGAGCACGTATTCGATCCAAACCTTATGCTCCTCGAAAGTTTCCGTAGCAATTACTATGTCATCCAAATAACCGAACACATTAGGAGCGTCCTCTGGCCAAAAAAAAGAATCAACGAGTCTTTGTAGAGTCATTGGCGCATTAATAAGGCCAAATGGCATACGAGTAAACTGCCACAAACCGTACCCTGGTACCGCAAAAGCTGTGTACTTTTTGCTGCTCTCCTCCATCTTGATCTGGTAGTAAGCCTGTCGGAGATCGATCTAAGGTACTTGGCGTTTCTCAGTCTGTCTAAAATGGCGTCCATCTGGGGCAACTGATAGCAATATTTCTTCGTGAGTTTGTTTACGTCAGAATAATCTACGCACAATCTATCTGGTCCATCGCTCTTGGGAGCTAACACCGGCTGACTGCAAAAATCACTGGCAGATCTCTCAATAATGCCTAGGCGTTCAAGTTCTTTCGCTCCTTGTTGAATGGCTTGTATCTTTTTTGGCGACCTCCTGCGAAACTTCTGTCTTACCGGCGTCGTTGACGTCACATGTATATGGTGCTCTGACAAATCTGTAAAACCCAAAGTGTCTGGCGAATAAACCGGCAGAATATGTTCCACTAGAACGTCAATTTGCTTTCTCTCGTCCTCGTCTAAGTCAGAGATTCTAGCGCATTCTGCAAACACTTGATCGTTTTGAGATGGATTCGTGCCGTTGAACTTTCTCCACTCGCCACCATTCGCTCTCCAAAGGCCTCTATGGTCCCTGTCGATCTTAAAGATGTCACAAAAATCTTTACCTAACACTATGTCATGATTGATCTCTTTGATTGCCCGCGCTGTAATCGTGGCATTAATACCGTCTAACTCGAAACGGAGTTTCAAGTATCCCAAGACTGGCGACAATCCCTCTGTAATAGTCTGAATTGACACACTGGCATTAACAAGTCTTTCTCGAAAACGATTCGCAATCTTCGCACCAACTACCGTTATAACAGCTCCCGGATCGAATAGTGTTCGATGAGCTATCCCTCCGAGGATCACTTGTAAATAATCTCTGTTGTCTATTATTACACCAGCCACTTCCGCCTCTGAATCCGATTGATCTATCAACTGAGCTGATAAAGTCAACGGCGGTCCTTTGACCTGTCGGCGATCGAATTTCACGGCCTCATAGCCCTCCTCTTCTTCAACCAACGTACCATCTTCCATCAACATGTCTACAGCCACCTCAAGCTTCCCTAACCTCACTTCATCTTCTTCCGTCTCCAACAAATCATGTAACTTCTGCTTCTTATCCCTAACCGGCATTTCTTGGAGTAATTGTTTCGCTTCTATGAGACCTGGCGTCTCCGGCGAAATTTCTCGAATAAACGACTCTGGCTTGGCTTCAAAACGCACTTTCTTCTGTGCTAGACCCCGGGTAATGTCATGTGACACCCCGTCAGGCTGTGCTGCATGAACTTGACTCTCGTCTGAATCCATGACTTCAACGAACTCATCTTCTACTACTCTGAGCCCGAATGGCTTTGAATTAACGGCCGTATCATTCTTGGCATTCGACTCCTTCTTCACTCTATCTTCCACTCTCTGCTTGAGGCTCTCAAGGGACTCCCTTGAAAATTGCGCATCCTGATCAGGTGCTGAGCCCCTCGCCTTCAAAACTTCTTTCGACACACAAAACTCTCTTTTCTTGAACCTATTGGCCTCGACCTCGTAGGAGCGTTCAGATTCACTGCTGGAGTCTGATTGGCTTCCTGTCCACAAGGCGAAAGCCTTCGATATTGGTTTTCCACACGCAACTCTGACTTCTCATCGTCACTGCTAGACAGCTGGGCTGTGACAGCTCCGGCGAATGTCATTTTGTTACTCGGCTGGCGTGTTACGCCGGATTTGGCAACTGATTTCTTCTCGACTTCTACTCCAACTCTTCCGTTGCCCATGTTTTGCCGGACAGGTATGCTCGGCTTCACAATGGGCTTTAACTTCTCGTACTTTCTGGCTTCAATGTCGCTGAATCGGTGGTTTGCACCAGCATACGCACTCTTCTTGAAAAACGCAGCTATCTCCTCGATACTGCTGAGCCGACAGTGACTGTCAGCGTTCGCAGACTTCTTCTCATTTCGCTCTTCTTCACGAACTACTGGTTTTAGTGGCAATTTGCCACTATCTCCCCCTCCCAAAATTGATGTACCACCTTGAAAAGAAAGTGACGTACCGGCAGTTTTAACTACTGCAAAGGGGCTAGGACATTGAACGACGCGGGAGACATGGGCCCCTGTGATGCTCCCGCCTGACCATTTCCCAACATCTGACGTACGGGCAAACAGTTCTGGCAATTCTAGAATGTAACACCTCCACGACCACAAACCTGACACTGCAACGGATTTGTAAATGCCATTGGGCATTCGTTGGCTCTATGGCCTTTCTGTCTACATTTAAAACACTCCGTCTGTGGGCAACGAGCAGCTCGATGACCGACTTGCTGGCAGTTATAACATGCACCCACAAATTGTCTGTCAACGCTACTAGCCGCTGGTTGGACTGGCTGTTGGGCAGTGTTGTTGGCATTAATAACGTTATTTTGACGATTCGCAAGGTTCTGAGCGTGCATACTAGTTGTATTCTGCCGCAACTCACCTGCTTAGTCGTAGTTGCACTGAAGGCACACGTCTGAGGCGACTGTGTTACAGAAACTGGCATAGTGGCTTGAATCTCTGGCTGTGCTGGTATGGCCTGTTGCTTGCCCTGCTTTTTCTTCTGCTGTTTATTTTTATTGTTGGGTCTTGGTGCGTTGTTCGTACTGTCATTTACTCCGACCACTTCATCTACTTCATCTACCGCTGCCACGCGAGCTTTTGACATAGGAGTCCAAGCCGCTGTTGGAATTCTTGATTTTTCAACGGGTGGTGGCGGTGTGTATCTCGCGTCGTTCTCCACACCTCTTTCGAATCTTCTGCCGTACTTCTTGACGTCATTGTAAGTTTTTATTTTCTTGTTCCGTAGTGCTTTTCGGTATTCTGCCCTTAATCGTCCCACTAATATTTTCAACTGGCGTTTCAAACTTAATGGTTTACGCAGATGTTCAACTATATGGCGGAAATTGGCTATATAGGGAGTTATCTTTTCCCCTTTACCTTGGGTTCTCTGGCGCAATTCGTCCATTATATCGTCTTTATTTAGATCGTAAATGTACTGTTGTCGGAACGCCTTTTTAAACTCGCTCCAGGACTCCAAATCTTTCTTCTCGGTGCTGAACCAAACACTTGCGCTTTTAGAAAGAGTTGTGGGAATAACAGAGAGTAACTCTCTGCTCTTCAAATTTAGACTCTTTCTACAGTCCGCCAATCGAGTTAAATACTCTTCTGGATCGTCACGATTTTCACCACTAAATTTTATGTTCCAATTCTGCACTATCTGGAGTATACTAAGCTTGTGCTCCAATTTATGCGACTTCGTTCGCGATCGTTCCGTTTTACTGTGCTTCTTTGACTTTCGCTTGTTCTTCTTATTCCGACCTCGACTACTGCTCCTACTTCTGCTACTATCTCTGCTAGTCGACGAGTAGTATGAGCTACTCTTGGAACTGCAGTACGAGTCGTCACTGGAACTATCGGCTGAACTACTACTTGAACTGTGGCTCGAGCTACTACAGGAACTGCTGCGCGAACTACTGGCCGATTCACTATTCGTACTGTTGGTACGACTACGTCTTGACTTCCTTTCGTTTTTCTTCGGCCTCAATACTAGTGGAGCTTTCTTACTCGATGTGGTTTTCGTTTTCTTTTTCGTAACCTTTACTTTCCTAACTGGTTTATTCGATGATCTCTTGGGAGTTATTACTTCTACCTCACTGACTTCAATATTATTATCGTTATCTTTCTCCTCGTCGCTCTCTCCTTCACTACTGTCACTACTACTCTTGACCACCCATTGACTGACTTCCGAACTGAGGGGGCAAACGACGACGTTTTCAGACTCGATTTCGGATTCTCCTTAGTCGGCTCGATTTCTTCTTCTAACCATAGTCTACCAGTGCTCGGTTGAAATCCCAGGCGTGAGGGCTTCAATTGCTTATCTTTTTTAATGCATGGAGTTTTCGGCAACGGAGAAAGTGGCTTGATTGTTGGACTCTTGCGCGTCGCATCTGTCGGGGTCTTCTTTGTTGCACCCGTAGAGATGTTTGGCGCCGATCGATTACTATCAGAATAAGCTTTAATACCTAAAAAGTTTGGTGTCTGTGTAGTCGAGCTAATTGCTGGGCTAATTAACGAATCAGTGGGTTGCGACGTCAAACCTGTAGCTTGGGGCTGTTTATTGACCAACAGGTAAGTGGCTGGGTTGAACGTTGAAAGACCAGTGACGTTATTGACCGAACCCGTTAAAGCGCCTAACACTTGCGACGATAACAATTGTTGGAATTGTTGAGCCACTGTGCGGTCTAGAGTTGGTTTAGGTTGCTGACTGCTACTGTTGAATGTTGAGATTGTATTAATTTGTTCAATCGCTGAACTCATGGCTTGATCGAGCGTCTCTTCCGATTCCGACTCTGACGTATTTATACGGTTCACAAGTAAGTTCTCTGTCGATGCTTGCTTTCTCAGACATGGCTTTCTAACAACCTTCTTGCTTAAGAGAGCTTCTTGTGTTTCTATAGGTAATTCACCACCGTCATCCCACTCATGCCAGGGCACTGAAGCTGCAATACCCGATTGCAGTAGCATAGCGCGAAATAATCTGTCTTTACGTATTTCACGATTGCCTTCTTTGCTAATTTTCAGTGCTACTAATTTGTCCTCAAGTACCTGGTCGTTCATTCGCCGAATATCGTTGCATATGCTCCGGATCTCGCGGTTTTTCTTCAACTCTTCCATACGTTGTTGGTGAGAATCCATCTCTCTGTCCGTCATTACTAATATTCGTTTACGCGTCAGTTCGAATTTAAACTTCTGAATTTAAAAAAAAAAAATTTTCAGTCTTCAATCTTCTGTGGTATTATTCTGGCCACGACTGACAATTGTTTAATCCGTGGAAGTATGTATTTAGCGGGGTTGAGACCGCCGCTGGGTGCGCAATAAAATTTTTATTTACGCACTGACCGCAAGGGAAACGTAAAAATTTTAGTATCGGATTAAAAAGGTGTCGCACGTAACTAGCTAAGCCTAAGTTTTCCAATTTAAATCTTCACAGACCGCAATCCTGATAATCTTCCTGAAATTTAAACTAATTCCCACGCGTGGTCCTCTCTAATACAGTCCGCACGTAGCGACTAACCCAATGTAAACAATAACAAGGAAAAAGGAAAAGGAAAGAGATTATTTCGAGTAGTTACTAAACGTACAATCAGTTAATCGTCTATATATCCAAGATTTACATCTCTATATTTGACCCGAGCACTCCCAAAAATTAGTCACGAAATATCGCAAAACCAGCATAAAGTAAAAGTTCGAAAAATTTCATTCACCACAATTCACACCATAATATATATTTATATATGATAAAATTATTATGCATATAAATGGTAAATGTTCATACAATACCAAATTATCGCAGTCGACCTCTTCACAAAATTTTATTGGTCACGTGTTTCGGCTTATACCGCCAAAAAAAAAGAAAAATCCATTCAACAACGGACTGCGATGTATTTCCTGACGACCACGTGCATCTATCCTCGAAAATTCTGTCCGCAAATAACCAAGTCGTCGATACCTCAGCAAAATAAAATTTTTGTCGTCTCCACGATTCACGATTAATTTTAAATTACTCCAAAAGAGACTCGAAATTTATTCGCACGTCAACAAAAATATTCCTCGATTTGCACACCGGTATGGTTTGAAAATACAGGCATCAATTTCTTTATAACACGTTCCACTAAAATTTTAATTTGGTTATGTACAGCATTTATTAAAACTCGCGACGAAATTAATTCGATTCCACAAAAATACGAACGACGAATTCGACAAAGTTCCGGTGGAAACAAAGAAAATTTGAAATCACGTGCGAGAATTTAATTTTACTTCTACTCCGCAAATTCACCTTACTAGGCTCTCAAGCTCGCCGTCGCCACGTGGCGATTTTTATTTCGCACGGCGGCCGCACTCAAGCGACGTAGATGTAAGAGAGAAAAAAAAATTTTGCACTTTTTCTGTCACCGAATTTTTCACTTTTCGTCGCACCGTTTATTTATCGCTGTCCAACAACACCGTTTATTTTCTTCGTACCCCAACGAACGATCGGCCTCGACTTCCACACTCACGACGCGTATTTTCTGCGAGCACAAAATGTCGTCCTATTTTCACACACACTTTTCGCACACCGACAATCTGGCCCCACGTTGGGCGCCAATGTAACGTGGCGAATGCTCACTGGGATGGAGGGCCCAGCAAACAACTCCCGAATACCAACGTTGACAATTAAAGAATAATCCGGCCGAATTTATTAATAAC
>JAZHPH010001413.1:0-10291 GCA_037356405.1 Nasonia oneida | reverse complement strand
TTTTGTAAGAAATAACCTCCAATTTGTTTCATTGAAAAATATTAATTTTAAGCCGAGATATTTAAAAAAAACGCTTTTTGGGGGTTAACTTTAGGGGAGGTTTTTACCCCTTAAAAGTGAAAATTAGCCGATAAAAAAAAATACGTGTCTCTTATTTTTTATGTTCTACAACATATATGAAAATCATCAAAATCGGTGAGTTCGGGTTGGGTACCTTTCCTTGTTAGTAGTGGTAATCGCGCTGCTGCACGAGTAGCACTGTTCAAATTTCCCATCATAAGTAGCACAAATCATTTGACGAACGCTAAACTAGCACAACTCAAAATTTCCCGCGAAGACTAGCACAACTCAAACTTTAAACAACCAATTTCTATACAAATTTTCCGATTTTTACGAAACTGTTCCAAATGAACATTTTTAAATATTCATAATTTACAACTTTTTACCGAATTTAAAATTCTTATCCCAAATACAATAATTTTTAACAAACACTTTTTTAAATTGTTCACTTTTTTTAGAAATTTCCGAAACCTTTTAAAACTTTGGGGTTTGTCTAATTTGTCCAAGGTTTTCATGAACTTAACCAACCCAATTACCCAATAAAAACGTAAAATACTCACATTTTAAGTAATATGAAGTCGCGAGTTGTGCTACTCTTGGCGGCATTTCTAAACTGTGCTACTCTTCACGGCAAATCGGGAGTTGTGCTAGTTTTCGTTTGCAAATTTGAACTATGCTAGTCTTTATAGAGAGCGACGATATGACGATTACAACAAAATTACATATTAAAAAAGGAAATAAATCGATCAAAGTAAGTAAAGTTTATTGCAATATTATTTCAAACGTAATATAACATAAACTGATAATTATTATGTCTAATGAATAGTTCCAAACTTAAACTTAAGTAATACTGATCAATTGCAAAGAACTCTAAAGTGCTTTCTCTGTAACTTGCCATAATCGTTTCATTTTTTTCAGAGGTGAAATTAATTTTTTTATGTAAAATAAAATAAAGGGGGGGGGGGGGGTCGCCCGATCGGTCCGCCGATTTTTTGCGTGAAAGTACATTAGAAAAAACGGCTATTCCTAAAATTTAGCCCCCAGTACAAATAGAAACTAAGCAGTTAAAAATAGAAATATATTGTACAGAAGCTTTAAAAGCTTCATCTCTCAGAACTTCGTAGACATGTTAGAACCCAAATTATAGAAAAAATTAACAACTTATCGTCCAACTATTTTTTGTCTATTTTTCGTAAAAAATTCAGCTTAACTAGGGCAGAAAGTCTTGAGATACAGGGGTGAAAACGTGGCGATTTTGGAAAACTAGTGTTATGTCCTGAACTATTGAAAATTGTCACCGGACAGTAACTCTACGGGTTGGTTTGCTTCATGAGCACGGAGGACGACAAAGCTTTGAACGCAGAATCTTAGCGCCCTCGGTGCCTCACTACCTTTGCGATCTAAGAAAAAACAGCCTCCAGTAGCCGCCGGAAAGTCTTTCGAAATTGCACTAGTTCCCGTTATACGCACAAATTTAATTTAAACTCCTAAATTTTGATTCCGCTACTTTTCGGGTAATTTGTCGAATGGACGTGACTCTAATCGTGATATCGTTATCGCGAATTCGTGATATTTGAGAAGCTACTTGGATTTCTAATCATGAAAAAGAAAGAGAGAAGTGCGCGATTGAGGCATTCTGATTTAAATAAAGTCACAACAGAGCAACAACGTAAGTATGCTAGTTGTATGACTGAAATAATTTTAAGTTTATATGATCAAAATATTCTAAGTTCTTTCACTATCCGAAATTTTCTATTTCGAAATCTTCCGAAAAGTCCCGAACTGTTAAAATGATTCTAAGTCTAAAGATGTTATACCGGACCGGGCTCGGGCAGAGCATTCGCGTGACGACGATGTTTGAAGCAAACTGAGGACGTGAGGACCTGTTGCTGGGCTCTTTTATGCTTCCGTAGCAGAGGCGATCTCCGATTTCCGTCTCCTCGGCAGGGTGGGTGTTTGGCCAATTAGGAGGCCTAGATGCAACTTCTTGCCTTATTTAGAGCGTTTAATGCATGTGACATTGCAGGGAGGGCCAATCAGAAAATCAGAGTAAAAATCCTCTCCTCTAGTACATCGAGTCTCCTAATGTCAAACTCGCCTCTGATTTACTTTTTCTTATCTGCAGGCTTATAGAAGCTCTATGCATTTTGAGCCAACTTGCGCGGTGTCCTCTTTGGCGGCTCCTCGAGCTTCCGGAGCGCGTGACTTATGTGTCACTTGCCGATAGCGCTGCGCGCTCCGTGGGTTTCCCCTTTATTGTACGTGCATCGCTTTCGGGTATGCGCGGTCCATGATGTACAGTAGGCTTCTTATTTTTCTCTCTACTTGTGCTGTGCTGTATTCGTTATATTTTGTAGCGGCTCGGTTTTAGTATCGGTGTGTTCTGCTTAGTCTCCTGTCGTAGAGTCGTAATGTGTGCGTAAATATCGGTGTGCCTCGCTTGATCTTGTGCCTCTGCTGTAGAACCGCAATGTGTGCGTGTATATCGGTGTGTCTTTACATAAGTAGTTATGCTATAGACATACCAGATCATAGGCATAGTGGATCACCCGGGGTGATTTGGTACGCCGGTCCGTGTATAAGCATAGGGCCTCCCTCCTCCAGCCCCGAGTCTCCCTTCTCTAGAGTGATTTTGTATGCCTATAGGATACTGCATCACTCGGCCTGGGATGATTTAGTACGCCGGTCCGTGTATAAGCATAGGGCCCCTCTCCTCGAGAGTCTCCCTTCCCCCTCGCTCGCTGTGGGCCTTCCTCCTCCAGAGCGGAGTCTCCCCTCTCTCAAGTGAGTTGGTATGCCTATATGATACTGCATCACTCAGCCGTGTATAAGATCCCCTCTTCACGAGATCCGTGTCTCCCTTCCCTCTCGATCGCTAGTATACTGAGAGCAGCGGCTCTCTCTCTCGCTCGCTTAGATTCGCGAGATATGACCTGCTGGTGTTGGGAATGCGAGGGTGTCAGCTGAGTTTTGCCAGGAAAAAGATAATTTTTTAGATTTATGATGCAGCAGATTAAAGACTGAGCGCGTGTGAAAATTCAAAGCGCTGGATGCAAAGCATGTACAGCTGTATTAGCGAGGGAAAATTTTTATTGACATGATTTATAAACATGCGTATGTGCTTTTCGTCAGTTCTCGAGAAGCTCGTTCTTGTTGGACCCATCGGTAATCAGAGATGCTCCGAAAAAAAGTTTTTTTAAATTCTTCTACGTATAGCTGCAAGCGGGTGGCATTTGTGTATACGTAGATTAGCGAGTGTTCGTATGCGCATGAATGCATGTGTTTGCACAGTAATGAGTTTTCCTCGACCAGAAGTTATAGAAAGGGTGAGTAGTTTGGAGACGTGATGAAGATAATTATCATACTTTGCTCCTGCGTATACCTGCAAGCGAGTATTTGTGCATACATAAATTAGTGAATGTTCGCATCCGAGGGAATGAAAGTATTCTTATGCAATGTGTGGTTCAGCGGAATATCTGCGTCTTCACACTAACAGTTTGGACACGTGATGAAACAGAAGATAATCATCACAGCAGATTTGCCCCGAATATGCTTCTACGCATACCTGCAAGCGAGCGTTTACGTATACATAGATTAGTGAATGCAGTTTGGATCATGTGATGAAACAGAAGATAATCCTGGGAGCAAATCTTCTAAGTGGAAATTTATAGCCAAGAATATTTTCCAGAAAGTTTTTGCTAAGTGGTGGAAAAGGACTCGCCCACCTTTTCAGGAATAAATAGTTCCAGGGCATGCAGTAGCTCCTCAGTCAGTTTTGCGCCTATACTGAGTTTGGATATTGCCCTGTGTCTACTGCTTCAGTTCTGTGACCAAGTGACAGTGAAGATGTATAGATCAATCATGGAAATCCGCGCTGTGAAGCAACGTATTATAGAATCGATGAACATTACCGAGTGGGTAATGGTAATGATGAATGATTGTAAGTACACATATTTTTAATCTCTCTCTCTCTCTCTCTCTCTCTCTCTCTCTCTCTCTCTCTCTCTCTCTCTGGTGAGTCGCTTTGACAGCTTTTCATTCTGCTCCTACTTTCGCACTGCTTTTCTGCCGCTTCTTGCCTTCGGGCCCTCTTTTGTTGTAGATTGTTGCACGCTCTTTTTTGCAACCTTTACGACGACATATAAATCGCTGAAGGTTGCAACTTATTTTCAACATCTTTTCTGCACAAACTTTCTGCACGGCTTCTAACCTCAAAATCTACTCAGCTCGACTTGGCTTGGTTTCCCGCTCGCACGGCGTCTCTCTCCGCTCCTAATCAACATCGAGGAGACATCTACCGCATCGAGGGAGAACTTCTAAGGCGTCTGCACATTGTTTGAGATCGGTGCTTTCTCGCTCTTTACACTAACGCTCCATCTAGCCGTAAGAGTTTTAACAACGACTCTACCACTCCGTCGATAACTCAACATCACATCACGAATTTCTGCTCTACCGACTGCCAGTAAGTTATCGACGAAAATGAGTGAAAAGGGCGAAAAGAGCGGGGAAGTGCCTTTTCGGCAATGCGGCAGCTGTAAGCAGCCTATTCAGCACAAGGAGCCGAAAAGGTGTGCTTTTTGCAAGCTCCATTACCACGTCAAATGTCTGAACACCATCAACATCAAGACAGTCGTGGTAAACGATAGGCAGTTTATAGCCTGTCCTCCCTGTGCGGACGCCAAGGGTGCCAAAGCGGGGCCCAGGTCAACATCGGCGGCGGGGGTGACTGCGACAACAGCGGCTAAGACCACCCCAAAACAACCGGGGATGAAGAAGACGAGATCGGCACCACCATCAGCCAGCACTTCACGAAGTACTTCATCAACTCGCTCACCACCAACCATCGAAGCTACATTGAAGGACATTCGTGAAGCTCTCGATGACATCCGCAATGCTCATGCGGAAGCCATCCAGACACAAAACATCGTATCGGAGAGGATCTCGAGAATTGAGCAACGTCTTAGCCCGCTGGAGAAGCGCCTAAAGGCGCTCGATGAGCTGCCTGCACTCAAGACACGCATACTTAATGCTGAGTCCACCATCACCGAGTTGCAGGCGCAAGTCCAAGATCTCTCATCGAGGAGCCCAGCATTGCAGCAGGACAACAACAACAACAGCAACAACAGCAGCAGCGCTGCGGAAATTAGCAGCCTCCGCAGTGAGCTGGCTGAGGTCAAACGACGGCAGGAGCAGACCTCAAATAGTGTTGTTGTTATCACGGGCTTGCACTATACCCGTGAGACCTCGCTGCATCTTCTCGCGTTTGCAGTCATAAACGCACTTGACCCTACGGTCCTGCGGAGAGATATTGCATCCGTCAGGGTCATGGGTAGGCTCGATGCACCCCGGAACACCGCCAGGAGTGACGGCAGATTGCCACCACTGGCCGTCACCCTCTCGTCGAGTGCACTAGCACGAGCAATCGTTGTTGCCAAAGCTCGTAAACGCAAGCTCCACGCCAACGAGCTGGACGCAACCGTGATGGAGGAGGCCAAAGCTCTGAGCCCTGACCACCAAGGGCTCATAAACATCAATGAGCTACTCCCCACCGACGTCCACAAGCTGCGTTCACGGGCTAGGCTGGAAGCCAAGAGGAGGCAGGGCTGCCGAACCTTCGTCAGGGACGGGAGACTGTTCGTCCGCTGCAACGATGACAACGAGCGTGCCACTGTCATTACCACCGACGCCGAGCTGGATAATTTTTTAGCTCGGATCCCGCTCGCCGTAAACATTACACCACAATGAAGCTGCCACACATACATTTCATCCCACAACGTCCGCCATCAAGCTCATCCGCCGTGTCTTCATCGGGTTCTGAGGTATCTCTGTCTGAAGGTCTAAGGGTCTGTCATTTTAATGCGAACTCTCTCACGGGTCACATTGAGATGATCAGGCTCTTTTTATCCACTCGCTCTTTATTTCACGTAATAGCTGTTACTGAGATCTGGCTAAGCGAGAAGGTGACATCCATCCCTTCGCTGGATAATTACCTGCTCTACAGACGAGACAGAAACAGAAACGGTGGAGGTGTGGCCCTCTATATACACAAATCTCTGACGGTTAGTGTTATTTCAACATCCGACGGTGAATGGTCCGGCAAGCCAGGCAAGCCTGAATACCTCTTTTGTGAGATATCGGCCAAGAGAGTTTCTCCCATCTTCGTGGGGGTTGTGTATCGTCCACCTCATGCTCCTTTTTTCCAAGGCTCTAACTTTATTAACGAACTAACAACTCACATGCACAACTACTCCACGAAGGTTATAATGGGGGACTTTAACTCTGACCAACTATCCTCATCTGAAGATGCCAATTTCATCAGGGCCTTCATTGATGAGAACTCCCTTTCGTCCGTTCCCTATGGTGCCACACATCATAAACAGGGTTCTGACACCTGGCTTGATCTGTGCCTAATCGACGAGCAGGATCGCCTGCAGTCATACTGGAAGACAAACGCACCTTTCATCAACGGACACGACCTTATCACGGCCACTCTCGACGTACAGATTCCACGCTACGTACCAAATACATACTCATACAGAAACTTTAAAGGAATCAGCGCTGAGAAGCTGAGAGACTTTCTTAGCGACTGTGACTGGTCATCTCTCACCACCTCATCACTCGACGACTGCATATCTTTACTCAATGCTAACCTCACTAACACCATCAACCACCTCGCTCCATTGCGACTGTGACTCCAGGACGACAACGTCACCCATGGTACACTGCGGCTCTTCGTGGCCTTGTATCCGAGAGCAATAGACTTTACAGGCGTTTCAGGGACTCCAGGCTCGAATCAGATCGACGCGCTTACAGATTAGCTAGAGACTATGCTCACAAACAAGTCGAGGAGGCCAGGCTGAATTATTACTATTCACGCCTGTCCACCTTGACTGATATTGCTGAGATCTGGAAAGAGCTGGAGAAACTTGGAATTTCTGCCACCAAGGCCCCCTCACCATCTAGATTCACCACAGATGAACTCAACGCGCATTTCAGCGCGATCTCAAACGATCCGCTGGCTCCTGCTGTTGAGGATTATCTTGTTACCCTGGAAAGTCTTGACCTCCCGGAACATTTCGAATTCAAATCTATAACGGAATCGGACGTGTTGGCTGCGGTATCGCACTTTGACACTCAGGCCAGGGGGAGCGACGGCATCCCACAGGTTGTCATCTCAAAAGCTTTGCCGGTTCCTGCTCCCTTACTAAGTCATATTTTCAACCTGTCCCTTAGCGAACCCTGCTTCCCATCTGCCTGGAAAATGTCACTTGTGCGCGCACTCAACAAAGTCAGCTCACCAACAGCCCTGACTGATTACCGTCCGATTTCACTTCTCTGCTTTCTCTCCAAGGCTCTGGAGTGGCTAGTGCATAGGCAAGTCTCAGAATACCTTGAATCAAGGCTATTACTAGATAACCTTCAAACAGGCTTCCGCACTGGTCACAGCACTCAGTCTGGCCTAATTAAGCTAACTGATGATGCCAGAGCTGGGATAAACAAAAAGAAAGTAACACTACTCCTTCTCTTTGACTTTAGCAAGGCGTTTGACACTGTGTGTCACGTCAGGCTCCTGAGAAAGCTATCCACCTTCGGCTTCTCAAAGCAAGTCATCCGCTGGTTTGCCTCCTACCTCTCTGGTAGAGAGCAGGCCGTCGTTGGTGACAATAACGAACGTTCTTCTCCTCGGCGTCTCAACATCGGCGTTCCGCAGGGGTCCGTTCTGGGTCCACTGCTGTTTGCATTGTACATCAATGACATCGGTTTCTGCCTTGATACCGATGTTTTCCATCTCATCTACGCAGATGACTTGCAAATTTACAGCCAATGCCACCTCGAAGAGCTCAATTCTTTATCAAACAAGATGAGTGCCAATGCTGAGAGGATTACTGGTTGGGCTGAACAGAATAAGCTAAAACTTAATGTTGCTAAAACTAAAGCAATTGTCCTGGGCTCTCCCTACTACATAAACGCATTACCCTCAACAGCTAACACTTTCATTAACATTGGGGGTGCCCAGGTCAGCTTTGAATCTTCCGTGCGTAATCTGGGATTGGTGCTCGACTCTAAGCTTACGTGGAGGGAGCATATTACACAAGTGTGTAAGCGTGCTCACACACTAATGTACAGGCTTTACTTTTTCAGGAAAAGCACCAATCTCAGGTTGCGCAAGCACTTAGTGCAGGCCCTCCTGTTTCCTCTTATAGACTACTGTTCCCTCGTATACTGTGACCTGACGCAGGAACTCGACCTAAAACTTCAGAGGCTCGTGAATACAGGGATTCGGTACATCTATGGTGTAAGAAGAGATGAGCACATTTCCCCATACAGGCGGGAGTTGCAGTGGCTAACCACTGCCGGACGCAGGAAGTATTTCACTGTTTGTTTCCTAAGAAAAATGTTTAACACAGCCGTACCATCATACGTACTGGCATACTTTGACTTCCGCGTGACACTTCGGCCTGTTAGGGGGGAGGTGATACCTCTGGATATTCCGACATTCGCGACGGAGACGCTGAGGAACTCGTTTCATATCAGCGCCTCATACCTATGGAACAACCTGCCATCTCACATTCGTAACACTACATCTGCCTCAGGTTTCAAGAGACTAGCTAAAGAGCACTTTCTTGAGCTTGAAAACACAAACATTTGAACTCGCTTGTACACATTCACTCAAACGCACACACACACACGCCTGTACACACTCACGCAAACGCTCACACTCACACACTCTCGCTTGACCCATCTTCACATTATCATACTTTCACAATACACTCTTTTTTGCTGTACTACTATTGCTGCTGTATACAATTTATCGTACAACATATTGTACGTCAAATAAATCCAATCTAATCTAATCTAATCTAATCTCTCTCTCTCTCTCTCTCTCTCTCTCTCTCTCTCTCTCTCTCTCTCTCTCACATGAATGAAATGACATTTCAACTTCATGAATCTTATAGTATTGGCTATTACATAAAGTGCAGCTTCGATGAGAAACTTTGTGGTTACAAATCGCATAGACAAACATGTGAAAATGAAGAATCACCTGCAAAGTGGTTTGTCAAAGAGTTAAAAGCAATCAGTGAACATATCGACAAACTTTATAAGAATTCGAAGCCAAGAGACTTACAGATTTAGAAGAATTATCATTCCGGCAAGCATCTATCTGTCACATATGTCGAAAGCCTTTTCGTAATGAAGAGATGATTGTACGAGATCATTGTCATCTTACAGGACGGTATGTATCAAATCAGATTTAAAGAAATGACTAATGGAAAATTATATTTTCTAATATATTATTTTCTTTGATTATAGATTCAGAGGTGCAGCTCACAATTCATGCAATTTGAATTATACAGACTCAAGATTTATACCAGTTGTATTTCACAATCTCAATTATGATACACATTTTATTTTGAAAGAGATTGCAACTTCAACATTATTGCCAGGAAGAGTGACTCTCATACCACATAACAAGGAAAAATATATTTCCTTTACGAAATATATAGACGAGTGTGGAATAAACTTTAGGTTTATAGATTCATGGCGTTTTTTGCCAACATCACTACACAAACTATCATCTTATCTAGAAAATGTGCCTATAGCAGTTAAGGAATTTCAAGCAGATGGATACACTAACGAACAGATTAATCTTCTCAGACGAAAAGGTATATTTCCATATGATTTTGTGGATAGCTTAGAAAAGCTTACATTTACAAGTTTACCCGAAAAGCATGAGTTTTACAATAAACTCAATGAATCTTATATTTCCGATGAAGATTATAAGCATGCTCGTAATGTATGGAATACATTCAATGTACGAACAATGGGACAGTATTCAGATATTTACTTGAAAACAGACGTGTTATTACTAGCTGATGTATTCGAAAGTTTTCGAGAGACATCTATTCAAGCATATGGTTTGTGTCCAGCTCATTTTTATACAACACCAGGATTAACATTTTCAGCAGCTCTGAAAATGACCAAGGTAGAATTGGAGCTTTTAACAGATATAGATATGTTAATGTTTATTGAATCTGGCATTCGAGGAGGAATTAGCCAATGCTGTAATCGATATGCCAAGTCTAATAATCCATATATGGGGTCGTCATATAACAAACAAGAGAAAATAAAGACTCTTATGTATTATGACATTAACAATCTCTATGGATGGGCAATGATTCAAGACTTGCCCGTTGGAAAATTTCAATGGATTGATTATGAGACAAATCGT
>JAZHPH010001412.1:0-10296 GCA_037356405.1 Nasonia oneida | reverse complement strand
TATGTATCCTGTCCCATCGCTATTCATTGCCAAGCCCAAAAAGTTTAACAGAACTCTGTGTGCAGTATTTACGTATTGGAATAAATAAAATTCTAGAAATGAAATGTACAGACTGAAATGTAGATTTTCTCACCAATGAAGAAATATCGTATGAAGCTGTTCTTATTTATCATCAGGTATGCTTAATTCATAATCCAACATTGAGTTCATTTGTTTTATTAAATATTAAATCATCCTATTTTTTTAGATACTGCAAAAGATTGTACATACAGAAACAATCTATATGTGAAAGTTTAGTATTCTATGTCAAAGGTCTACAGAGTGTGAGCAAGGGTTAGAGGTTTTTTAATTTACTGACTTGATGACCTGAGTTAATAATGTCGACTACTACAACAGTGCGCCAACAAGAAATCAACCACTGTATCACAACCGTCATGTGCAAGCACCAGATGGTGATATTTTATACACATGTGATAAAAAAAGGCCCAGTGGTATGTCTCAAAGCAACTAGGAGAGGTTTTGTTCAAGAAGATCCGTTTCTTGTAAAACTTGTGAAGTCATCTCGACTAGTGGAATACAGAGTTCCAAGACAGAAGAGAGACTATATGAACCAGTCTTGTGGTCTCAGTACCCGGATGATGGACAATCTGTTTCAGTGAATGATAATACTTTTTACGTGTATTCACAAGGAAGGGAAAGTCCCTTATTAGTACTATTACATGGAAGTTGTTATAGTGCTCTCACGTGATCTCAATAAAACAATTAGCATGAATGGTTTAGTGATTGTCAAGTTGTGGCCATCGACCTAAGAGGTCATGGAAGTTCTACTAAAAAGGGTGATGGTCTTCTATTAATCAACACACTAGCAACTCATGTAACCAATATACTAGAATCAGTATCAGAAAATCAACCTGTAATTCTTGTTGGTCACAGCTTAGGAGATTCTATCGCAGTTAGGACAACACCATTGGTTCCAAATGTGGTTGGAGTTGTTGTGATTGATATAGTTGAAGGAACAACACTTGATGTTCTTAGATAGTTCTTATGGATCTATGCAACGATCACACCCATCAACATTCCCAACCATAGCAGAAGCAGTAGAATGGTGTGTTCGCAGTAGCCAAATACGAAATTTATAGTCTGTAAAAGTCTATGTGCCTGGACAGATAAAAAAACGTTTCAAACAACACTCTGGGTCTGAGCCTGAGTCTGCATTTAAAAGTAACAACACAAGTGTTGCAGTTCATGTTGGTGGACATATGATTACTATAATGGAGGGTGAACTGAGATCAGCTTCTGGACCACAAGAATCCGAGTCTGGGGAATACACATGTTCTGCAGTACTTTGAATAAAGAGAAAATAGTTTTGTATTGAATTAGAAAGGTTATGGAGAGAACATTTTCTAAACACTATGAAACCCAATTATTTGACTGAATTGTGGTCTGTTCGCCAGGTTCAAGGTAGAATAGAACCATCGGATGCTAAAGTAACTAACATAAATAATGTATAGTTATATTGAAACAGTTTGATGAGAAGATTGATAATAATCACGATTGACGTTTTCCAACATGATCAGAGGCGTATCATATTTTTATGGATCAGCACAGGTGGAAAGACTGTATCTCAAGTGTACAACTGAATGCCTAAACTATTTCAGTATGCTGCAAAGATGTTGGCGAAAGAAGGCAGCATAACAATATCAAATGTATCTGCAGGGAGTGTAGGTCGTAGGTCAAACAATAGTAACTACGTGTCCGTTAAGAATCACACTGCTGTCTGGCTATTCTTGGAACCCGTTGATAAACAAAGTACCTGATTATTACAATCAAATCAAGCATCCCATGGGTATATCTACTTATTTATAGTATTTCACCAAATCAAACAATGAAATATGTACAATTTATTTATTTTTTATTAACAATAATAAAACGTAATTTAACTGTTTAACTTATAACAACTCCTCAATTCACCAAATTTTCACCAAAAAAGAATTATTTCAAGACAAGAAAAGAAAACAAAAGCAGCAGGTATAATTATTTACTTAGAATCTACAATAATGGAAATTTCAATAAATATTTTATTTCTCATGAAAGGGTTTTCTTTTTATTAAACTTGTACAATATAGAGGCTCATGGCGGAGTCGTTATCACCACGGTCAACCACATCAATAATAATAGCCTGTTTTGACAATTCGAGAGCTTCGAGGAAAAGCAGATCGGTGACTATAGCGGTTCAACTTCTTCGATGACTGCCCCAATATCAAGATCAGCACGTTCATCCTGCGAGGTGGTGCCATCGAGATCGAACTGCACAACTCAGCGAGACTATTTCTTGCAGTATTGCTAAAAAAATTCAAGCTCATCATCGGTGTTATTGTCTGAGTTTTAGAGCAAAACGCATCAGGCAAATAATCGTTCGATATTGACATCATAGCAACGAGGGCATAGTCGACAGCAGAGAAGCTGCATGTCGCATTATTTTGGTCGACGAGACCTTTGAGGAGAATGTTTGACGACAGAAACGCACATTTAAGTATCAAGTAACTATGACCCTCAAACAGTTGCAATTGAGTACGAATAAAAAAAATTACAAGTTCTTTATTATTAAACTCGATATTATTCTAGGTACGTTTCTCTCGTGCAAGATTCGGAAGTCGCTTGGGTCGATGCTCCGATAACAGCGTACGACCAAGTCTGCCGAAATGTTTTTATGGACGATGAAAAAACTCTCACCTCTGCCCCTCAACGAAGTAATTGAAGTTTAAGATAATTTAAAAAAAATGCTACTTTATTAAAGATAAAGATAATTAATTCTGATTTCATTGTTTTTGAATAGGTTCCAGGCCATCAATCTACGTTTATTAATAAATTCAGCGGCGGTGTCTTGTGGTGTTGTAATAATACGATTGCAGTGAGAAGGGTAAGTAATTAACTGATCGTTGTCGAGTCACAAAAATTGCTTTACTTAACGCATTATTTATTCAAATGTTTAGCACGAAAAATCACCGCATCAGGCAATGGTCGTTCGGCATTGACATCAGCAACGAGGGCATTCGTCGACAGCAGCGAGCCTGCCTGTCGCATTATTTTGATCACATTTTGAACAACGAGACCGTCGACAATTTGAAGAGTATAGGCGGCAAAGCTCCTAGGTACTCGGACGAGACATGCAAAGCGCTCACTCTGTGTGAACGGGCCTTATTTTTTTCCATGATTAGCATTTATACGCGTATAATAGAGTAACTAACGTAATGAGTAAGGCTGTAAATATATAAATGTCTTGTTTGATTTGTATCTGTACGTACGAGATGCAGTCTGCTAGTTGTAAACTAATTTGTATATACTTTATATTATGTAAGAAAGTGCAAAGTATACAAAATTATAAAAAGGAAAATTTTGTCAATTTTTTACGGTAATACGTAATTTTTTATTTCTTTCACAAAAATTTATGAAATTAAAATTTAAAATATACATATGTATCTAAACATGACATGGTACGTAGTGAAAACGTATTACATCAGCTGATGACGGACAAAGGAACGTATTTATTTATAACTTGTTATCAGTAATGCGAAAAACTATACGCAAGCTCACAGCTTCTAAAAACTAACCACGTGCGAAGCAGGCTGATACTGAAGAGCTTTAGAGAACAACGCATCAGGCGTGATAAAGTAAAAACGTGTTTTGTCCATTCAAAGTACTTATACTTAATTTGGTAATTTCAATCACCTCGTATCTCGCTAGACTAATCTTAAAACATTATTTTTATAAATAAATGCATATTGTATTAAAATTAAATGTAGTACATTTTTGTGTTAATTTTTGTATCTTTATATTTTAACTTTCGGGGCATCAACTTCTACGTAAAATAGTAAAGCTACGTTTAACTTTAGGTTATTTTTTACTTTTGGCACCTTATTTCTAGAAATGGAGTCATTGTACTCGTACCAAAAACCTTCAATGCTTCTACAATAAGCAATATAATGCCTTGACTCGGTATGTCTAATACCTTCTTCGTAAACAAAGATTCCTGTCAATATTAGCGTTTTCTGAACTATTGTTATTGTTGGAATGAGTTCGTTTAGTTCTATGGAATTTATAGTATTATTCGTTGTACAGTTTTGTAAATTTTCTATATCTATACAAAGTACATTTCTGATTTCTAGTTTTTTTAGGTGCAATTTATCTCCACATTTATCACATTTATTTACTTCTTGAAGGCTATCATACACAATATTCGACAAATGTTCGTTTAATACTTGTTCTTTTTTTAAATGTATCCGATTATAATGTTCATATGTAACTATGTTACATATTTCACATGAGATCTGTTTATATATAGTAGAACCCATTAGTTCTCCATAAAATTCTCCAATGCTCCAGGTATAACAAGAACTACTTGGATTACAAACGTTCGCTATAATTAAAACTCTGGCACTGTATAATGCTCTTGTATTGAATGTTGTTACATAATTGTAGAGGACTGCTAAAATTTCATATTTGGTTTCTTTATTATCCTTAGATTCAGAGCAAGAGCTGTTAATAAAATCCTGAAAGGCTTGTATTGTATAATACGCTGTAGTAAAAATTCTTGAAATTTATTTAGGTCATGTTGTTTACTGAGCATGATGACGCAGTACAAATAAAAAAGTCGAACAGATTCCAAGCTCTTCTTTTGGACACAATCCCATTTTTTTACTTTTAATAATAAGAGCTTTATATCGGTGTTGATCACACATCTTGGTACAAGAGGATTATCCTCTGTCAAATACTTAAAACATAAATTCAAGTAGTCTTCATAAGTTATATTTATGTTAAATGATGAATTTATGGATGTGTAGTGGATCCAAGAATGATGCACTGTAACTTGGTGTGGTATTGGTAAGCCATTCATTAATAATTTATTGAAAAAACTGTTGTGCATTGAAATTGATATTCTTTCACATGATATTTGACATATTGGTATAAATTGCTCAAGAAATATTGTGCCAAAAGAATATAAGTATACATTGGTATCTGCCGACATAAAACTTCTACCAAATGACCCAATTGAAGTGAAGATGAAATTAGAATTTTCACTTAAATCTGACACAAAACTTATGGCTACTGTTTCTCCATGAAAAATACTGATTGGGTAAAAGGATAGTTCTTGCACAGTAGGCTTGTACAGCACATTATTAGAAATCGAAATCAAAGACTTTTCAATTTTGTCTGCATCACATATCTTACTTTGTTTTGATTCTGTGGAAACTGTCAGTTCACTTGTATTTAACTCAAATTTTATTATTTTAATGTTTCGCAAAACATAACTTTGTAGATTTTTAGAATGTATATATGTGTCCTTAGTAAGCTGATTCCTATTAAGATTGTCACAGATAATTGACCTAAATGTTAACAGATAATCCTAAATGTTAACGGTCGTTTCCTGTTTAAACACATTGTAACTAGCGCCATTGATCCTCTTTTTGTACAAGCAGAGAGAGTATATCGTCAGCTTGAAGAAGATACGTTCGTTTATATAGTTTGAAACCAATATTCTAAAAAAGAACGAAGAAGAATACGTT
This sequence comes from Nasonia oneida, assembly GCA_037356405.1. Classification (NCBI taxonomy): domain Eukaryota; kingdom Metazoa; phylum Arthropoda; class Insecta; order Hymenoptera; family Pteromalidae; genus Nasonia; species Nasonia oneida. Next base: position 4,732 of record JAZHPH010001412.1, on the reverse strand, counting down.
GACTTGTTGAAACATGCAGACATTTTTATTTGTTACTTAAGTATATATCACAGAAAGAATGCCACGAGAACCTGAGATCAAACCAGAGGATTTGCAATCTAAACTTGCACAATGGCCAAATACTTTCGAGAAAATCCAATTAGTAGGTAATACCCACCCAATATGGACCACAATAAGAACAAGTTTAAGATTGAAAATGTCAGCAAGCTCAATACATTTATATGTATATAGCAATCGTCATCAGTGTAAGACTTTTTTAGAACAACATTTTGGAATTTCACACAAAAGTGAAAAAAAAGAGCAAGAGATAACGATCCAGAGTATGTACCGAATGCAGATGCCGATGGAAATCCTTTTGCGTGTGACGCGCTTGATTTCGATTTAATCATCCCAGCAAATAAATTAATTAAATCGATATCTGAAAAAAAATTGACAGGTACTTGGATTCCTAATTTACATGCAGCAATTGTTCGAGTACAAGGATTGCCTTGTGCTTATGATTATAGGAATGGTTATATGACAAAGGTACAATTTAAGTTTAGTGGCAAGTGTAGTGAGTGTAATACGACAATAAGAGGAAAAAGTGAATTGATCAAGGATTTAGAACAACATCTAAAAATAAGGATACATACTTTTGCTACGCAAGCTATTGTTCACAAAAAGAAGAAAAAGATACCGGTGAATATAGAACACAAACAAAAGGTATTTTATTCAACAAACTACCTGGAAACTACAGACTAGAACTGATTGGTGCTGCAAATACCAACTATGAAACTGCTGACTTAAATAAAACTGTTACATACAGAAAAATCAGAGAAGAAGCACAAAATGAAGACATTGGGTATGACAAGTTAAAATCTTTGTCAATATCCAACAGCCTTTTTATTACACAGAACAGCATCCGTAAATTATCACTTAATCCATTCCATGTATTTTAGTGGACCAATGAGCAGACATAATTATGGAATCAAGTGCAAAGTATAAGATTGCCATTGTCAATTGATGCGACAGGCAGTTTAGTAAAAAAATATGCTTATGAAAAGGACATAAAAAGTAAATCAATTTATTATTACGTGTTGGTCGTTGGATTAGCTGGTAAGATCATACCAATTTTACAGAGCTTGCTATCAATCTATTATGTATCAATAGTAGTAAGTAAGCCGGTATGGGGAGACATAACAAATGACGTCATCACTGACGCATCTTTATCTTATCATGTAAACAAGTCATAAAGATAAGGTGTCATGTTTCTAAACAGGTAATTAAGATGAGGGTATCATGTTTATACACGTGTAATTAAGATAAAGATATCATGTTTACATAAACTAAGAAGATATCTTTACCACAATAATAAACAATGACGGTACTTTACAAGTAATAAAGATAAGATAAGGTATCATGTTTATAAACAGTTAATTAAGATATCATGTTTACATAAACAAAGAAGCTATCTTTACCGCAATAATAAGCCATGATGATACTTTTTTTTTATTATGAAAACAGGTAATAAAGATAAGGTATCGCCAACGTCTTAAGCATTTATCTTGTAAACAATTAAGATAAATATGAATTGTTACTGACGTCATGTACACCTCTTATGACGTCATAAGATAATGATATTTTTATGTATGATGAGTTTGTAGTACGTTTATAGAAATATTGTGGTCCTAAAAAGGACCGATTTTAATTGATAAATAAAAGTCTTAGAATAAGACTTTATTGTTGCTATCCCCAATCAGTGTTGTTGTGTCCTTGATATTTGGAATCTTTATTTGCTTCCTTGTCAGTACAATAACTCCTGTACCCTTCTTTTTTCGGGAATGATCCAGTATTGGAAGAATATTGAGGTATATACTTTTGGAATCCAGAAGCCGGTTTATATTTCACTTCCTCTCGACCTGAACCTTCTTTCTTCTTCTTCTCCATATTGTGTTTGTCTATATTACGATTATGACTCGTCAAGTGTACGCGAAGCAATGAGAACATACTTATGCAAAGTTGATATTTATAGAGAGTCGTAAGGAGTGGCAGTAGGGTGGGAGGTTTAGATGATGTCACAAAAAGTGAATTTTAATATTTTCTGGTTTATTACAAGATAGGAAGACATATGTACAAAACGTAATGACAAAAAATAGCATGTATATTTATACTTTAATTATGGCAGTATAAATGTCTTTATATATATCAAACAATTGAAAAGCAGCTATTTCACATAAGATTATATTTAAAATTATTTCCTCAATAGTATCTTTAAACTTGTCGTGAATTATAATTTTAATATTTTCAGTGTATAAAGTATAATATTGTTGAAACATCTCATACGTCTTTAGTATAGAATTAGGGTCTTTCTCAATACCATCGTTTTTAATACAGTCAATTATAAACTTCTTAATATGAGAAACAATTTCATTCACTTTATCAATACACTCTTCAAGTTTACTCATACGTTCGTCAATACTTCAGCGTATTCACTTTGGAATCTGTACGCATCTTGGAAATAGCAATTTATAAGATCAAAGTAATTCTTGAAGACCTTCCAGCCAGATGCATCAAATTTGACGGATTTATAACATGTTGTAGACGTTGAGAGTTTCACCACTGGTCGATAGCTTCCCTGGTAACTTTCTAAGCCAAGAGTAACGCGTTTCGAGTTTGACTTATTAATGGCGTAGGACGTGGAGAGCAGCATATTTGGCAGAACTTTCTGCACACGAGATGGAGCACTGACACTTGATTGGGCCATGGTACGAAAAACAAGAGCCACAATATACAGAGTTACACTTAGCAAACGATCTCTCAAACTTTCACGAAAGAACTGATGGAGCTCCTCACTCTTCAAGCTCTTTTATACATTTTACCCCCCACTACCTCAAAGTAAAATGATCGAATGCAGTGGGGAGAGATTTTCTGCGCGTGTATTCTCAGAACTTCACAAAGGAAATATCATATTCGTTAACCGTCAAAGGCTACGGTTATATTTCTCCGAGTTTTCAAGAACAGGATGTTTACTCTACTACTACTACAACCGTCAGTGTTATCAGCTTCTTTTTCTCTTACAGATAAAGATTGAAATGAAATATAAAACTAAACAGTAAATATCACCGGATGTTAGTATTATAACCATTAATAAATACCGATGTATATGTACTTAGAACTATACAGTGAGGTGTGATGCAACAGGAAAAAATATATCATAGTACTACAGTATGGAATTAAAGGAATGAGTAAGGCTCTATAAATGAAAACATTTTTTATATTATGAAAGATTACACTTTATTCATATTTTTTACTACATGATATCTGACAATTATTATTATTACTTTACATACATTCTCGACGTACATGTTTGATTACAAAATCCTGAGCCGCGCGAGGCTTCACTTCCAAACCTCCTAACATCTTTCGAGCGTACACGATGATTATTATTTCGTAACAGCTTTTTATAGAACGATACAACTACGGCATCATTTTTTCGTGAATCTCGCGAGAACTTATGACAGAACGCGCGTAAGTTAGGAAGCCTAGCCATATGGTAAAGGAACATAACACAATACTGGCCACACATCTGTGAATCAAAACTTTGCAACTTTTTTTTATTCCACTGATACTGCTTGCAATTTCCTTTGAGTCGTTTAAGATGATGTTGGGACATTGGTGGTAGTCCGTAACTGTCAAAGTATGTCCCATAACCGTTTGAGTCTATGTAGATAGCAATCCAATGTGTTCCTTTCTTCGTGTGATCGGTATTAGCTATGATGGCCGCGGGGTATTCCAAAACGTTTGGAATTCTATCCGCAGCATACACGCCAACTGTCTTGACGGTTAACGGGTCAAGAGCTTTTAGTAATTCTTGTGTATTCATTCTATTATTATTATTATTTCAGCAATGATCGACTACGTCCTCTTCGTGTGTCGCGTAAATAGATGATGAAGTAGCTGTACGTACCCGCGAGTTTAGTTTGCAGTACAATGCATCACTCAATTTCTGTGCAGAATCTTGCGTTATACCTTCAGCTATAGAGTGTAACCACTTTCGTAGCACATATGCATGATTGAGAGCACAATCGCGACTGGAGTTTATACCTTGAATGCCATGATTTAAACAGATGAAGTTATCTGAATAATTTATTTTCAATTCGTCAAAATTCGGGGCATACATTTCTTCAACGTACACAACTTCTCGACACATTACAGTCTTCAGGAATCTCCAATTGTCATGACCGCGTGTAAAAATACGTATAGCCACTTTAGCTATTTGTTGTAAATGATACTGTAGTTGTTCAATGGTGATGTCACCTTCATGCCAACGAATTCCATGAAAATGATTAGAGATGTAGTCGTTAGTTCTTTTAAGTCCAGTTGCAAGTTCTTCAAATCTATGGGATTCCTTAACTATCCAATGTTGGACGATTCTGTGCTCTAAACCAAGTACACCAACTTCTTTAGGTGTAAACTTCTTGTTACGGTCTCTCAAACCCTGAATATTGATAACGTAATCCATGATACTATAAAAAATTGACACAGTCGATCCAAACTCGCTCACTTCTCAAACGTCACTGAGAGTATGACGTTTAGCTTTTTTGCTCATCTATAACATAGAGGCGCTGCTGTTGCTTCTTTTCCCCATCCCTCTTCTCCTTCTCCACCTTCTCCTCTTACTTTTCCATCGCTTTAACGGTATTATCCATTAAAATCCGTTATTATTTGCCTACTTGAATCTATTTCCAAGACA
>JAZHPH010001411.1:0-10326 GCA_037356405.1 Nasonia oneida | reverse complement strand
TCATCAAAATCGGTGAGTTCGGGTTGGGTACCTTTCCTTGTTAGTACGTGTCTCCTAGCCTGGCCAGCTGTCATAGTTTTCTTTATTGTAATTTCCCTCATTGTCGTATCGATTTCCGCTTATTTGGGTCGTTCGGCTGAGATTTATAGCTTCCTTATTGTTTGGTAGATCTGGGGTGTCTCCCCCTGTTTGACCTGGTTTATTCAGGATCGACGCCCTTTCATCTGCCGTCACGCGTGTCAGTGGCTTGGCTGTTTTGTCGTGCTCTGCGTTGCCGACTGTTGCTGGTTTGTTAGTCTCCGTTATGCCTGCCGTGGAAAAGTTCTATTTACTGTGGTGAAGTATTCCTTTGGTCGAGCGTGGTATTCGCGTGAGTATTGACCAGCCAGCTTATCTCATAGTAGGCTGACGTGACAATAACGATATGTAACGCATACAAGGCGCAAAAAAATTTAGTTGAACGTGGCATGCAGAGACACACTCTAAACCCCAAAGTAGAAAAATTGACGTTTAGGAAGTATAAATAAATCAGTTTACACTTAAGGAATAGAATAACTCCTTAGATTTGTACTTTAAGAAGGTTTAAATTGATGACTTTATACTTTAGAATAACATGAAAATATTTTTAAAAAATGAAGAAGAAAATCTAAACATCTGAAAAAGTTTAGAATGACAATTTTAAACTTTCCAAAAGGGAGGGCAGTATCAACATCGTCTCCTAGAGTTTTCTGGGAATTAATAACATGATTTGTCGAAACTCGTTACTCCGGGGTTTTCGAGGTCGCTGAACACGCTCTCCGAGATACCTAATGCTTAAGGTGGGCAGTATAAACGTCGTCTCCTAGAGTTTTGCGGGGAATTAATTACACGATTAGAATTTGATATTAATTAAGTTAAATACGTTACTCAGGGATTTCTGGGGCTACTAAACATGGATATGGTGTTATACTTATGATAATCCTAGGAGACGACGTTGATACTACCCACCTTGGGAACCAGGTACCTCGGAGAGCATTGTAGAGAGTAACGAGTTTCGACAAAATATTTAAATAATTCCTGCAAAACTCTAGGAGACGACGTTGATACGGTCCACCATGAACACCAGGTACCTTGGAGACCGACACCGTCGCGATATTTACGTTCAGCGACCCCCAAAACCCCCGAGTAGCAGAACTGGATTAATTTCCTTTAATATTTACCAAGGTGTTAATTATTCATTGCCTTTTTGCAATGCACTTCTGAAATGCATATTTTTAATGCACAAATGTATTTTTCAAAAAGTAGTTTATCACTATAGGTCACAAAGTTTCCCGGCTGAAAATAATCATATAAGCGATCATATGATCCATCATATGAGCAATCATATGAGCGATCATATGAGATTTTCGACCGGATTCTCATATGAGCTCATCACTATGATATATCACGATTTTTCATAAACAAAAATAACCACATTACTTATTTTACCGCGCATTCTGACTTTTATTAGATTCTTTTTTATTACCACAGCTTTGTAAGATACTTCTAGAATTTAATTTTAAATAAATATTATATTGAAAAAAACTTATGTATGTTTTTCTTATTATTATACTCTATTATAATTACAATTAGTTTATTTTATAATGAAATAAACAAAATTTTATTCGAGTAATAATAAATAAAACACGCAAGGATATGTAAATTATAATGACGATTAGAATCTAAAGATACCAAAGATGATGATGGCTGAGCGGTTAGGACGCTTGCTTCGTAATTTTAAGATTCCGGGTTCAATCTCCTCGAGTCTAAGTTTTTTTCTTTTTAATGAAAAATTTAATAGAAATAGATGGAAGTTTAAGAGGATTGAGTCTAAAGCTTTTAATTGTGATATAGAATTTTATCGACTTATATCGATGTTATCGCGTTTTATCAAGTCCTATAATGCAAAGAATGGTTTTAAAAGTTAGACTCAAAGTCGATAAAAAATCCTATTGATTTCTATCAACTTCTATTAAATTTTTTTAGCAGGGAAACTATGCAATTTATAAGGTGAAAAAATTAAGGGCTTTTTATATCCCAAAGAACTGTCTGTAGTGCATGAAAAACGTGTCAAAGATTAAGAATTTAACATTAATAAAATTTTAAAGGCGAAGGCAAGAAAAAACAGTATTTCGTCAGCTGCCCTATATACGCACACACTTGCACACATACACTCGACACCAACCTAGAAAGAGCGATGAGGGAGATACTCCCCCGAGAGAGACGATCTACTGCATCGCGGGAGAATCCTCAAGGCGTCTTCACACTGTTTCGAGGTCGGTACTTTCACGTTCTTTCCATTAACACGCTATCTAGCCGTAAGAGTCACACCATCTACTCTTTCACTCCGTCGATAACTTACCATCCTCCAACGAATATCTGTTTTACCGATTGCCAATAAGTTATCGACGAAAAAATGAGTGTAAACGGCGAGAAGAACGTGGAAGTACCTTTTCAACAATGCAGCAGCTGTAGACAATCCATACAGCATAAAGACCCGAAAAGGTGTGAATATTGTGGATTATACTTCCACGTCAAGTGCCAGAACGCTGTTAACGTAAGGGCTATAGTGGTAAACGACAGGCAGATAATAGCCTGTCCCACTTGTGCAGAGAGCAACGGCAAGGGAAGCAAAGTGAGGACAAAATCCACCTCTGCTGCAACAACAGCAGCAGGCAAGGGTACTCCCAAATAGCAGCAACCGGCGAGCAAGAAGACAAGGTCAGCACCACCATCAGCCAACCCTTCGCGGAATCCCTCGCCAACCCGCTTGGCTGGCGCAACGACACCTACGCCGTCCATTGAGGCGGCCTTGAGGAACATTCGTGTACCCTTAGATGACATCCGCAACGCTCAAACGGAGTCCCTCAAGACCCAGAAAATTGTGTCAGAGAGGATTTCCAAGATTGAGCAGCGTCTGGGCCCGCTGGAGAAGCGTCTTAAGGCCCTCGATGAGCTGCCTGCACTCAAGACTCGCATACAAAATGCTGAGTCCACCATCACCGAGCTGCAGGCACAAATTCAAGATCTCTCATCGAGGATCCCGACAATGCAGCAGGACAGCAGCAGCACTGTTCCCAACGCTGCGGAGATTTGCAGTCTGCGCAGTGAATTGGCAGAGGTCAGGAGGCGACAGGAGCAGACCTCGAACAGTGTGGTTGTTGTCACGGGCTTGCACTACACCCGCGAAACCTTGCTGCATCTCCTTGCATTCTCAGTCGTGAGCGCGCTTGACCCCACGGTACTCAGAAGGGACATAGCATCAGTCAGGACCATGGGGAGGCTAGATGCAACCAACAACTCCGCCAGGGGTGACGGCAGACTACCACCATTAGCCGTCACCCTCTCTTCAAGTGCGCTCGCACGCTCAATTGTCGTAGCTAAGGCCCGCAAACGCAAGCTACACACCAACGAGTTGGACGCAACCTTACTGGAGGAGGCAAGAGCCCTGAGCCCTGAACATCAAGGTCTCATAAACATCAATGAGCTGCTCCCTTCAGACGTCCATAAGCTGCGTTCAAGGGCCAGGCTGGAGGCTAAGAAGAGACAGGGTTGCCGTACTTTCGTCAGAGACGGGAGATTATTTATTCTCTGCAACGATGACAACGAGCGCGCCACCATCATCAACACCGACGCCGAGCTAAATGATTTTTTAGCTCGGATTCCGCCTGCCGTCAACGTTGTTCTACAATGAAGCTACCACACACACAATTCATTCCACCACATCCACCATCAAACTCATCTGCCGTGTCTTCGTCCGGTTCTAAGGTATCTCTGTCTGAAGGTCTAAGAGTCTTCTTATCCTCTTCTTATTCCACGTAATAGCTGTTACTGACACCTGGCTAAGCGACAAGGTGACATACATCCCTTCACTGGATGATTACCTGCTGTACAGACGGGATAGAAACAGAAACGGAGGAGGTGTGGCCCTCTATATACATAAATCATTGACGGTTAGTGTTATTTCATCATCCGACGGTGAATGGTCTGGCAAGCCAGGCAAGCCTGAATACCTTTTTTGTGAGGTATCGGCTAAGGAAGTTACTCTCATCTTCGTGGGGGTTGTGTATCGTCCACCTCATGCTTTTTTCCAAGACTCTAACTTTATAGACCAGCTAACAACTCACATGCACAATTACTCCACAAAGGTTATAATGGGAGATTTCAACTCTGACCAGCTTTCCTCATCTGAAGATGCCAATTTCATCAGGGCCTTCATTGATGAGAACTCCCTTTTGTCTGTTCCCTATGGTGCTACGCACCATAAACAGGGTTCTGGTACCTGGCTTAACCTATGTCTAATTGACGAGCAGGATCGCCTGCTGTCACACTGGAAGACAGACGCACCTTTTATCAACGGACACGACCTTATCACGGCCACTCTCGACGTACAGATTCCACGCTACGTACCTAACACATACACTTACCGAAACTTTAAAGGAATTAGCGCCGAGAAGCTAAGAGACTTTCTTAGCGAATGTGACTGGTCATCTCTCACCACTTCATCACTCGACGAATGCATATCCTTATTTAACACTAAACTTACTAACGCCATTAACCATCTCGCCCCATTGCGGACTGTGACACCAAGACGACAACGTCATCCGTGGTACACCGCGGCTATTCGTGACCTTGTATCAGAGAGGGATAGACTTTACAGGCGTTTCAAGGACTCTAGGCTCGATCAAGATCTCCGCATTTACAGATTAGCTAGAGACTATGCCCATAAACAAGTCGAGGAAGCCAGGCTAAATTACTACTATTCACGCCTGTATGCCTTGACCGACATTGCCGAGATCTGGAGAGAGCTGGAGAAACTTGGAATTTCGGCCACCAAGGCCCCCTTACTATCTCGATCTACCACAGATGAACTCAACGGGCATTTCAGCGCGATCTCCAACGATCCGTTGGCTCCTGCTGTTGAGGATTATCTTCTTACCCTGGAAAGTCTTGACCTCCCGGAACATTTCGAGTTCAGCCCTATAACGGAATCGGATGTGTTGGCTGCGGTATCGCACTTTGACACCCAGGCCAGGGGAAGTGATGGCATCTGGCCTAATTAAGCTAACTGATGATGCCAGGATCGGGATAAACAAAAAGAAAGTAACACTACTCCTCTTCGACTTTAGCAAGGCGTTTGACACTGTGTGTCACGTCAGGCTCCTGAGAAAGCTATCCACTTTCGGCTTCTCAAAGCAAGTCATTCGCTGGTTTGCCTCCTACCTCTCTGGGAAAGAGCAGGCCGTCGTTGGTGATAATAGTGAGCGTTCTTCTCCTCGGCGTCTTAACATCGGCGTCCCGCATGGATCCATTTTGGATCCCTTGCTGTTCGCATTGTACATCAACGACATCGGTTTCTGCCTTGATACCGATGTTTCCCATATCATCTATGCGGATGACTTGCAAATTTACAGTCAATGCCACCTTGAGGAGCTCGATTCTTTATCAAACAAGATAAGTGCTAATGCCGAAAGGATAATGGGTTGGGCTGCACAGAACAGGCTAAAACTTAATGTTGCTAAAACCAAAGCAATCGTCCTGGGCTCTCCATACTACATAAACGCATTACCCTCAACAGCTAACACCTATATTAACATTGATGATGCCCAGGTCAGCTTTGAATCCTCCGTGCGTAATCTGGGATTGGTGCTCGACTCTAAACTTACGTGGAAGGAACACGTTACACAAGTGTGTAAGCGTACTAACTCACTAATGTACAGACTTTACTTTTTGAGAAAGAGCAAGCGCTGCTGTTTCCCCTTATTGACTATTGATCTCTTGTATACTGGGACTTGACGCAGGAACTCGACTTAAAACTACAGAGACTCGTGAATACAGGAATTCGGTACATCTATGGTGTAAGGAGAGAGCACATCTCTACGTACAGGCGGGAGCTGCAGTGGCTAACCACTGCAGGACGCAGGAAGTATTTCACTGCTTGTTTCTTACGAAAGATGTTTAACACAGCCGTACCATCATATGTACTGGCATACTTCGACTTCCGCGTGACACTCCGGCAGTTAGGGGGGAGGTGACACCTCTGGATATTCCTACCTTCGCGACGGAGACGCTAAGGAACTCGTTTCATATCAGCGCCTCATACCTATGGAACAACCTACCATCACACATTCGCAACACTGCTTCTATCTCAGGATTCAAGAAACTAACTAAAGAGCACTTGCTCGAACTCGAAAACACATAAACATCATGCTCTCACTCACGCACCCGAACACACTCACACACCCTCGCTTAACTCATCCTCACCTTATCATCACACTACACTTCTACTACTTATACTATTATTATTTCTGTACTCTTACTATTCCTGCTGTACATAATTGATCGTACAACACATTATACGTAAAATAAAACCAATTAATCTAATCTAATCTAATCTCTCTTTATCATGGAAAAAACAGACTACGTAAATATTTCATTTGTGCTCTGAACTACGTATACAAACTACGGCTGTGGATCATGAAAAATCTGCATGTCCCCGTCGAAGTTCACACCAATACCGCCCAACAACCTTCAAGAGATTTGCCTGATAATAAAAATAACTACACCCATGTAGATCAAATAAAAGAAGCTTACACAAAAAGTATAAAAACAAGTGTCATTTTTCTCAGACATTGCTTGACATATTGGGACAATCATTTTATCAATTTGTGTACACATAACTGATAAGAATACGTCAATAGCATCTCCATCTGGTCTATTGATCTTAAGAGTTATCGATGCTGTAGTATCTAATGATACGGCATTGTTTAATTTGTCTAAAATGTCATTGTACACACTTTATTTGTTGTGGTGACCAGTACATTAGAAAAAACTTGTCGTATCCAATACCTCTTACATATTGGTTAAACTCCACATTATTTTTTATTTCAGCAAGAGATTCAAACAAGCCTATTCTTCTTTTGATTCTTAATTTTTTGCTTTTAGCATCTTGTGCAACATTTTGGAGTTGAGAAAGTTTGTACAGGTGGGCAGGTTCCGGATCACCATCTAACATTAACTTTCTAGCTTGATCTCGTCTCCGCTGCTTAGGTTTTTGATGCAGAATTTCTTTCTCGACATTCTCTTTGGCAGATTTTTGCAATCTCACTTTATTTGAATGGGGTATCTTTCTAGAATCTGTTGTAAAAACTTCGAATATTACTGGATCACCTGCTTTCGGCTCTACTTCACATATTGCAATTATTTTTGCTTTACAATCAGTGCAATGACCTTTTATTTTTATATAGACATCATAATTACCAACACAGTGTCTCTCAAAGCTGAAAGCGCAGGGTAATTTTGTCTCATTCCATATCAAATCTCTCATAAGATCACACCATCTATCTTGCAAAACTTCCCCTTTCCGTCCATCAGAATATATTTTTGGTATTGGTCTGATTGTGGACCACTGATCATTTGTCATTGTAACATTAAAAACTAACTTATATTTTTTATTGTCACTTTTTGGCATAATCCTTTTTTTGGGAATTTCTTCTTCATCAGTATCGCTTTCATTTTCAATTCTTTCAATCTCATTATTCTGTTTTTCAACTTTTCTTTTTTTTTGATTCGCAGCCATCTATCTTAATGTTATAATCATGGTTTTCTTCTTCTATATTATCTATAATAGTGTCTTGCAAGCCCTTATGTCTTTTATAATAAGTGAGGGTATTATGCCTATCTTGTTTGACATGATTGAATAAATTTACAACGCTTATTAAATTGTCCAAAGAGTTACATACTTCTTGCCACACATTGTTCGTTCTAGTTTTTAATGTTTTGTCTTCTTCAAAAATATCGAAATCTAAAAGTTTTTCTAATATTTTCTCATGTGAAACTAGAACCTTGCGCCCAGCCATTTTAATTCAGTAGTTTTATTATCTAAATAACATTCTTATTCTGATTTACTGAAAACTGAAAATAACTATGGTATTCAAGAAAATAGCTGAACTATATCAAAGAAGTTAATACCCATATGTATGACAACACTTTATAATTATTTTGTCTTCATAACAGAATGCTTTAAAATACTTCTTTTGTTTCTTCCAAGAATTCAAACCTTCCGCATATTCATTTATTTCCAGTTGACACTCGCCAGTCGCGATCGATTCGATTATCGAAAGTCTTTCGTCTGTAGCAGACGATAAATTTAATTTCAAAATTGTATATATGTTAGGCGTCATTATTATTCTGCAAACGGCTTATAATTCTGTTTATTATTAAAAATTAATAGAATTTCAGATATTGCTATCTTTTCTTCTTAGAAAAGTAATTGATTAATTTGTTGAAATATAAGTCTTTGAAATAGCACTAAATTCAAAAAATCTAACCTTAAAATTCAAGCCATAAATTCACCCAATATTAGATAAATGTTATAATGTTTAGAAGGTAAAAATAGTGATATAAAATGTTTTTCGGGTGTTATTTAGTTTTTATTTGTTGTAATTTCTCAGATCGCTTCGTTACATGAGTTTTGTTGATTGTTTAGAGCTGGACAATTTAATTTTTTGTCCAGCTGACTTTTATTTGATTGATCTGTAATTAAATTAATTTAATTTTTTCTCATGCTTTTGATATGTGGATATTTTAATAATTGATCAATGCGGATGTTGAAAAATAATCTGATTGATAAATGATAAATCTGAATGTCATCAATGGCTAGCTGCGTACTTATCATAAATCTTTCGCTTAATATTTTATGCTTCAGCTGTTGAGTCAATCACAGTCATTATTTTTTGTTGATCTGGTGCACTGACAATAAATATTTCGTTTGCAGTTACAACCAAACATGGGGATTATTTAGTCATAATGGGTGAAAATCAAACAGAAGATAAATCCAGTAGTGTGCCTCAGTATATCATCCAGTACATCACTAAGGAACTATCCATAACTCGGAGTACGATAATTCCTTGGGTGTGCCCAAATCAATCATGGTAAATAATAAGAACTCGTTAGCGTTAAAGAAATAACTGAGGATAAACTAAGGATAACTGTGATGAAGGTGAACATTGCATTCGGAATTTGAACTGATTTACAGTGTACAATAAATACACTAAATTTTTGTCTTTTCTTGTTAATAGATTTGCAGAGGGTTTTGCCATTTATCTCAATTTACAATGAAGCCATTAAATTTGCACATGACCCCTTCACATCTTCAGGGCAATCTATCGAGAGCAATGGTGGGTAGGAAAAGAATTGGCTGGATACTCTAAAACTGTTGGAAATTGGACTGAAGTACTTGTAAGGAATGCTGGACACATGGTGCCTACGGATCAGCCAATGTGGGTTTGGGACTTAATTGCTCGTATTACTCATCACAAACCTTTTTAATTATTTTCGCATAAATTAATTCTGTTAACGATCTCATTTAAGAGAATGAAAAAGATTTAGGTGAATGTTTATATACTTTGTAACTTAATATGATAGAAAAATAGTTTGTGATTATAGAATAAGGTGTTTGTACACGATTTCAAAGTTAGTTAATAAAAACAATTGATGAACATTTTAGAACTTAACAATTTTTAAATCTTTATACATAGATATAAAAGTAATTTGCATTTTTGTGGTATAACGTACAACTCTTTCCTCATCGGAATATGCAAGAAAGAGCATGTTATCCATATTTACAGCATGCACTGATTGCACATTTGTGTTCACACGAATTTTATCAAACTTTAATTTTTTAGCCATACATGTATTAAAATTAGAATATTTGTATTCGTTTGTAAAATTATTTCAGATATCTTATGATGTTTTTGAATTGGTCTAATACTTTTTATTAAATGATCACAGTTAAAAATTATTTTGATATTTTGTTGGCATATTTTAAAAAGTTTTTTATCGTGAGCAAATAAACAGTAATTATCTATATTTTTGCAGTCACTTGGCAAAAAGCATTCATACAAGCATTTATCAGTATTATCAATGTTCAATAATACATTTATATCATCATCTTCAGTTAGTGTAGAAAGTTTTTTTGAAATTTTCTCTTTTTTATCTTCTAAAATTAAAGTTCCATTGATTGGTGTTAAAACCTCGTAAAAACTTGAACCAAGTTCAATGCCAGCTTTGCTTAGAAGAGCAAATTCATAGTTCTGTGTCAATTTGTAAATTCCAGTTGGATAACAAAGAATGAATATCCTTTGATTGAATTCTCGAAAACATTTGATTTTTGCTGGTGCTTTTAAAACGTTTAGGACGGGAGTAGAACGTTTATCTTGTGAATACGGGAAACAAGCAAACTCTTGTTCATTCCATAAACAACAAGTATCTGTTCCATAAAAATTGAGCACAATAAAACTATTTGGC
>JAZHPH010001410.1:0-10272 GCA_037356405.1 Nasonia oneida | reverse complement strand
GCGCTTAGTCCGCAATTTATTAACTTAAAATTTTACTGCGCTCAGTCCGCACCTTGAAATTATATAAGTTTGTACGCGCACCGTTCGCTCATTTATTTTTATAATATATATTTCTAACATTGGAACTACGTGTCTCTTTTATTACAAAAAAAAATCCGACACCTTATTCGTTTCAAAATTTTCATTCCGACTTTTATTCGAGAAAGTTCGACGAGTGCAAGACTCACAGCCCAAGCAGCGGGTCAACAACAACAAAAAAAAGTAAGTAAAGATTATTTCTGTTATTTCAGTCTATACTATCTTTTCATTGTAACCATCACTGTGTGGTTTAGAGTCATTTCTTTTCCGCTACGAAGTAGTGTCAAGTGCCGGTTGACTATAAAATTCTTATATATAGTGTCGCTAAATCTAAAAGGTTTTGAATAAGGTATTTGTATTTCAAACTGCCGATCAGGATATCCATCCTGTTAATCACAGTATTTGAATACACAATACTAAAATCGCGAATTTTTCTCCTTTTTTTATAAAATTATACTAACTTTGCAAGTGACTGTTCAGGATTTGTGCCTGTTTAGCAGTCGCTCCAAAGTTAGTCAAATTTCTAAAAACAAAATCATCCATTAAGATCCCTTGTTTAGTTTTGTTTGCATACATTTTATAAGAATAAATTTAGCATTCTATCCGCTCTAATAACCACCCCCGAATCACACCACACGCGACAGCTCATCCCTACCTATTTGCGGAAACGCAAGGGTAAAAAGGAGCAACACCCTTCTTGGAAGTTTCTACTGAGAATATTTCCAAGATTAAAACGAACGGATTTGGTTCGAAAGAACTAAATCCGACGTGACATAAGAGAACAAGTTGGTAAAACAAGAACCTACTAGATACCGCAAATGATTGGCAGCGTAAGATTCTTCTATACAAGAGCAGTGTCAATGTGTGTGTATGTGTGTGTGTGTGTGAGAGATGGCTGTCACTAGCGTGAGAGAGAGATAGATAGCTGCTGTATCACTAGCGTAAGAGAGAACCGATTGGTCCAAGTGGTAAAACGGAGGTCTACTGGATACCTGCGGATGCGACTGCATGAATGTGACTAACGTAAAAGAAATTTAAATGATCTTTTTGTAAGAGAGGTCGTTAATAATAGTGTGTGTGCATGTGTGTGTGTATGTGTGTGTGCGTGTGTGCGTGTGTATGTGTATCTAGAGTGAGTACGAGGACTGTATCCTGCAGAACGCTATGCATGAGAGAGAGGGAGAGAGAGTGGGAGAGAGGATTATTTACACTCGAGTAGTGGTAGTAGTCAGAGGAAAAAATAATTTTAAAAAATTACAAATATTTTATTAAAATTTATTTTTTAACATTCTTTTTTACTTTACAAATGTTTTCATTATTTATTACATTTAATTTTTGCAAGTCTCTCAATACTTGTTTAGAAATAGTTGCATTTACTGGCTCTTTCTTAGGTTTTTTTACAATTTTCTTTATTTTAGAATTCACTTCTTTTTCTTCAGCATTTGCCGTTTTCTTTCTTTTCATTTGCTGCTGAGGTTGCATCCATGTCGAAAAGGTTTTGGAAAAGGTTATCGAAATGCTGTGATAGATTTCTCAATTCATTTATAGTATCATGATGATACTGTTTAACTATTTCAACATTTTGTAATATTGGCATTATTTTTAATATAGCTTCAATGAGTTTTATAACATCACTTGTTTGGAGGATGTTGACTGATGGCATAACTTGAACTAATTCAACTTGAGACTCAGTCAAATCTATCGTCTCAACATGCTTTTCCTCTTCTTGTCGTTGTTTGTTTTGCTCTTCTATTTGCTGTTGTTGTTGCTGATATTCTTCGAATTCATTTAATTGATACTCGTTCTCCAATGATACAGCTAACTCTTCGTACATCGCTGATAGTTCCTCCTTAGTAATATTCATGCAGTCACTTCCAAGTATTTCATCAAGAGTAATCATATCATCTAATTGAGGATGTTGCTGCTCCTGCTGCTGTTGTTGTTGTTGCTGCTCCTGCTGCTGTTGTTTTTGTTGTTGCTGTTGCTCCTGACCGTTGATCAAAAAAACTGCTTGCTGTTGCTGTTCCTGTAAAAGAAAAAATAAATAAGTATGTATGAATGCAAACATAAAAAACTGATATGCGTGAGTGCGCGTGTGCGTCTGTGTGTGTGTGTGTGAGAGAGAGAGAGAGAGAGGGGGAGAGAGAGAGAGGAGAGAGATGTTTGCAGTGTCACTGGCGTGAAAGAGAGAGAGAAAGAGAGAGAGAGAGATGACTGCAGTGTCACTAGCGGAGGGAGGGAGAGAGAAAGAGAGAGAGAGAGAGAGAGAGAGAGAGAGAGAGAGAGAGAGTGAGAGAGAGTGAGAGAGCGCCGAGTGGTAAAACACTATACAGTAAAGTAAGAGTGATACCACTAGTATTGTAATATACTAAAAATTTTGATAAACTTATCATGTCTATAATTCCAATTTCGCTATTTAGCATTACATCATCCTTCAGGAGGAAATCCAATCCTAATGTATAGGTCAAGCTATTCTGTAATAAATTAACAATGAAATTGGTTAATGTATCAATATTGTATAGAAAAAACAGATGAAGCTTATGATATAGTAGCGAGAGAGATAAATAGATTAATAGATAGGATTTTTTCACGTTCACAGTAAAATAAATAAATAAATACTTAATAGTATAATATGACACTGTTGTGTTTATGAAAATCATTAGTTGAGAAATGTATCTGAGAGCTTGAGTGTGTGCGTGAAAGAGAGAGGGAGAGAACGTCTGCACAAGAGCAATCTGACTAGTATATGAGAGAGAGAGAGAGAGAGAGAGAGAGGGATACACTGAATAGATAATGAAAAAAAAAATTAACTCACTTTATTCTCCATGACGATGATCTTGTAATTTTCAGCACACGTTATAGTACTCGTTTTGTTATTTGCACTTTTTATTTGCGCACACTTTAATAAACAGAAATTCTTAAAATTTAAGTATTTTTAAAAACTTTTTTAATCTATGCAATCACTGATACCAACACACGATGTTACTGCACTGAGAGCTTGGATTCGAATGGTACCACGGGTCAGCAAGTGTGCCCGAAGAGCTTCCTTCTGCACACGTGAAAGCAATAATTATCAAATAAAGTAACCTTATCAGCTCGAGGGATGTGAGTGACTCGAGAAATGTGAGACTACAGGGTAGGTTTCTCTGACGCGACGCTGCATGTGGATGCAATAATTGTCGCATAAACTAGCAGTATCGGTTCGAGGGATGGGAAAACTCAAGAAATGTGGACTATAGGGTAGAATTCTTGAACGCGCTGCTTTTCCTACAAGCGTTTCTTTCCTGAAATTTTTTTAAATTTAATGTAAAATTAATGTTATTTATACCAGTAAAGTCTCAGCTTTCTATTGTAAGATGCTTCCTCCAATTAAACTAATAAATTAATGATAATAATCTGTACAGCAAGACAACTTCACACAACTGAAATACATATCGTCCGCAATTTGGTTTAAATAATATAATAGCTGAAAGAGTGGGGGTAATTTTCATAATGTAAAACGCATTACAAATATTTGGTCCTGCAAAGAATCTCTAGCTGCACCGCACGCTGTAGGAAATCGGTGCAGCGAAAATACGCTAGAGTGGGGACTATGGGAAACGCATTTAAAAGTATGAGAGAGAGGGTAGCTGTATGTGCTCAAAGAAAACTCCGAGGATCTAGCTGTTTCGACTCCACCGCGTGGGTTGTAGAGAATCGACGCATCGAAAATACGCTAGAGTGGGGACTATGGGGAACGCATTTAAAAGTATGAGAGAGAGGGTAGAGGGAAAATTCGAGGAGCTAGCTTTTTTCGACTGCATCGCGTGGGCTGTAGAGAATCAACGCACTGAAAATACGCTAGAGTGGGGACTATAGGGAACGCATTTAAAAGTGTGAGAGAGAGGGTAGTCGAAAAAGTCAGAGGATCTAGCTGTTTTGACTGCACTGTGAGTGCTGTAAAGAATCGATGCAGTAAAAATATGCTAGAGTGGGGACTATGGGAAACGCATTTAAACGTATGAGAGAGAGGGTAGCTGATACCGTCCGAAGAAGCAGTATACTGTGCTCTGCATTACATTAGTTGAGAAAGCTTGCTGTAGCATTTGTAAGTATATTTTAAATATTTTATTATTTCATATATAAATTTATTCTTAATAATAAGTAATATTTTCATAGATAAAATGGATTTGATTGTTGATACTCAGGGATTCAAGGGACAAAACGGTCAATTTATAATCAAGGAGTTGGCCTACATTGATTCCAACGAGCCAGCAGCAGTAGCTCAACTAGCAACGTTTCAACTACCGCACTGTTGGTACGACTTGTCGATCAATATCCAGAGTGCCAATCTATGACTTAAGTATTCTTTCGATGGGTTAAAGTGGAACGATGGTGACCTTCCGTATGACAAGGTAGCTGAAGTTTGCTCCAGCCTTCTCGACTTATCACCGACAAGAAACGTGATTGTTTGGGTAAAAGGTGCGCAGAAAATGGAGTGGCTGAAGCCACATTTCCCAGACGTCCGTAACATAGAAGATCTCGGCTGTACATCCTTAAAGATACCGGGATTTCGACCTCCGCTGGTGTGTCCGAATCACCTTCCTGACTGGGAGGAGAATTGTGCAGTTCAAAACGTTTGCGCAATAAACAAGTGGTTCCGTGCTGTACGGCAAGATTTTATCTTCCCACTGTATTTCTTTGAGGAATATTATAACTCATCTGATTCTGATACAACAACAACGTCAACATTGGAAGAATAATTTATTATGTAAGTATAATATATCCTTATAACTAATACATAAAATGGTGCTGGAGTGGATGCAAGTTTCGACGTTTTCCTTCCCACCAAAGTGAACGCCTTCCTCATGGAAAACAACACCGACGAGGAGAAGTTGAAGCAGGAAATAAATACTAGAGATGTTTATCTCAAACATCATGGTAAAAACATTATTGAATTTGTTTAACAATTCATCTCCATCGCGTATAATATTAAAGATATTTTCTCAATCATTAGAGTGTTTATGCTAAATTCTTTTTTACTGTGAAAAGGGGATTATCGCTACGCTTAGTAATTTTTTTCTTCTAATATTAAGGATTTTTATAACATCTTACATAGACAGTATTATTCAATTTATAAATCACAATTTAATTACTATTAGATTCACATAAGTTTATAATGTACTCTAACGGCTCTAACGCTATTATATATATATATATATATATAAAATTTATTTTAGCTTAAGACTATGTATTAACTTTAAGGATTTTTGATATGTTATAATTACAAAAAATGTATTTACATAGAAAATTTAACAACTATGGATCGATGGATGAGTGTACAGTTTTGTAGTCGATAAATGATGGTACACATTTATACTTTGTTTAGCTGCGTACTTATAATTCCATTGTAATAGTCACATCAACGTATAGTAGGTTAAGTAACTATATATATGTATACGCACGGTATTTCACATTTCCTCAGACAGATTGGAGTTGTATGTGTACGTGAAGAATTTATTTTAACGTTTTTTTTTCATACGTATGTTTTAGTAATAAGAATATATATTCATGCGATTTAGTTATAAGAATATAATAAAAGCTTTTATATATGTTTTAGTTATAATAGAATATGTATACTCATATAATAAATAAGGATTTTTATAAATAAAACAAAAAATATTTAATGAATAATGGATTTCTATTTTGTACTAATTCCTAGTAGCATCAATAACTGATGAAGAATTCGTGTATGTCAATAAATATTATTAGAAGGTTGGTAAGCACTCGGGTAAAGTAAAATAAAAATGAATATTTTTATGTATTTATTTATTAATCTTAACCTTTAATCCTGCAAATCCTATTCCAAATGATCCATAGCATCACAGGTGGATAAAGTAAATTACCGATGCTCACTCTGAGCTATGGAGGGGGGTCGGTAACGGGGGCGCCACCGTCGACAACACTGGTTTACGGAGGGCGCCACCGCTGGCAGCACGGTCGATATACAATGATCTGTCGGTAAAACAGGGACCTACTAATATGCGTTACCATTGGTCGGTATTTGGTGGCGCAGGAGTTGCATGGCACAGTAGCAGTCTTGCCCCTACTACTGAAATGTCAGTAGATCACTCGAGCAGCGATCTTTGGAGCTTGTAAATCAGTCAGCAGCTCTGCTTTTCCTTTGTTTATAAAAATCCAAGCCCAGTTTCTAGCGAAATGTCGATAGATCGCTTAAGCAGCGCGTTCGTAGCTTTCGCGAAAAAGTGCGCATTGAAAATTGATTTTTCGGATCTCGTGAATCGGTCAGCAGCTGCGCAACCCGTTGTTCGTGGAAATCGGAGCACAGCTTCTCGTGAAACGTCCGTAGATTGCTGGAGCTTCTCTCTTAGAGTTTTTGCGAAAATGTGCGCATCGAACATTTTTTTTTTTAGAGTTCGCTAAGCGTTCAAAAGCGTTGCTTTTGCTATGTTAATGAAATCCGAGCCCAGTTTATAGCGAAACGTCTGTAGATTACTGGAGCAGCGATCGGGGAGCTTTCGCAAGAGAGTATGCGTCACGAATCGATTTTTGAGTGCTCGACAATCAACAGGTGCTTCCCTTTCGTTTATAAAAATCCATTCCTAGTTTGTTTTCAAAAAAGTCCGTAGATCGCTGGAGCAGTGCTCTCGGAGCTCTCGCGAGAGTGTGCGCATTTATATTTAATATTTTAGATCTTGTTAATCGGTCAGAAGCGGCGCTACTCGTTGTTCATTAAAATTCGAGAACAGTTTCTCGCGTAATGTCAGTCGATCGCTGGAGCAACTGTCTCGGAGCTTTTGCGAGAAAATTCTCGTTAAAATCGATTTTTTAGAGTTTGAAAATTCGCTAGAAGTGGCGCTATACCTGGCTTATCGATATCTGACTATTGTTTGAGATGAGCAGATGACGCGGCGCTTATATTATCCTGGGGAATGCTTACGAGGCTGTAAAAGTGTGGTCATCGCAAAGTCTTTGGCGCATTGTTTATGCTTGAGGAGATTTATATGAGAAGCAGAAGAACTCGACGGCTACTAGTATGTCTGACGTCTGAAGCACCTTTTCCACTGAGTG
Organism: Nasonia oneida; assembly: GCA_037356405.1. Lineage (NCBI taxonomy): Eukaryota > Metazoa > Arthropoda > Insecta > Hymenoptera > Pteromalidae > Nasonia > Nasonia oneida. The sequence continues at coordinate 3,123 of JAZHPH010001410.1, read as the reverse complement.
GAGATTGTCTAGCTGCTGCATTGGCAGGGCATGTGTCGTAAGTCGCTGCTCATCCTAAAGATACTTTTCTTTCCCCTGCGCGACGGCCAACATGCCTAGAAAATCTGCTGAGCAAACGCTGCGTCTGATAGGACCGTCGGCACGTGTCTTGATAGCCCTGGCGAGAGGTCGGACAACTACTCTCGAGCTAACTGTGGTGTTACACGGGTGTCAGGTCGCTTATTGAGAAGTTTTTTCTATCTTTGGGTAAACCGAAGCTTGCAGTCTCGGCCCAGAACTTGGCGATATTCGCGGCGCTGCCGCTTTTTTCAGAGACTCTGCGTTTTGGCGTAAACTTTCTTAACGAGCTTACAAGTTTTCTCTGCTGCGATTGACTTAAGATCCAGCACTTGGAGGAAACTCTTACTTGTATCTGCTTGTTTGTTCCCGGCTTGTCCTATAAACAAATAGGATACGTATTTTAAACCGCAGCCTATCGGTCTTAAACGCGGCCGTTCTAATGTTTTTTCCACTGTTGAACTGCGGCGCTGGAACACAAACACTGCAATCAAAGTTGCGTGATTGAGCGAAGTAAGCATTATTAAATTCAATAAATATGCTTACAGTAGTTTAATTGCACTTCTGTTTCTAGAGTGGAATGTAGCTTATAACATTTGACAGTAACGTTCGAGCATGTCGATTGCTAAAAGTGTCGTCATGGTAACGCATGACTTTCAGATGCATCGAAAAAAACGCCACTTTTAACGCGACATTGAAAGCAGTGAGATACGGAGATAGCAAAATGGAGTCAGCAAGTGAAAATCAAGAAATTCCGATGCTGTTGCTGATCGACACAATTAACCAGATGATTACCGACGAGCAGGCCGCAGGGCACATGTATACCGGCGACAAAATTTATGTGTTCGTCCAAACCTCGGAGGAGTTATCTATGACGCTGGGAAAAACTATCACCTGTAAGTTGAATGAAATTTATTTACCGCGGATGCGCCCTTTTATAATTTAAAGTTTGTTTTACGTACGCGAAAACGTACGCTCAATAATGCTAATAATTCACTCTCTTTTGCTCTCTGAATTATTTTCATAACCTAGCTTGTTCACATTTTCCGACACCCTTGCACGACCGCTAATGCGGAGACAGAGGGCTCGCTTTTTATGCAAAGCTCCAGCGAGCAATAATTCATGCATTTTGCAATAATATTTTTTAAACTTTCAGTTCATCAAGTAATCGACAGTTACAACCGTTACCGGGAGAAGTTTGACGCGGTGAACGCGAAGGTTAAATACCTGAAGAAAGGTGCGAGCCAATTGACTTTAGACGAGATTGGGATTTATAAATTATTCAAGAAAATTAAGTACTATTTATGAGGTAAAGATATATTTTTGATTGTATAATTCTATTTGATTATTATAAAGTATGATTTTGAGTAAAATAAATAAAACTTTTGCAGAGAAACCGGCGCACGAGGTACTTCTCTACTTCTTGGTACTTCAATGGTGATTATCTGCATTTGAAAATTATCAATTATTCTGTTTTGCATCCCCTTGTTTAGAGGCTAGAGGTCACCGGTTTAGCATTGGACTTGGAGAGAAGCCACGAGATCGCCGTTTGGGACACATCAAGTGGAAAACAGAAGAAGTCGGCCATCTTGGAGAACGGTTTTCCCGCATACCGGCTTCAGCGACGGTTAGCTCCCGCCAACTTCGGACGACGCGCGCAGTCCGGTAAATCAGCACGGGAGTCGACGGCGCAGGCAGTGCAGAGGTTTGGTTTTTTTCTCTCTCTCGCTCTTTCGCTCTAACTCTGTCTCGCTTTCGCTCACTTGGCGACGTCAAGCCACGTTGAGGCAGCGACAGTACGGTGTTTGCTCTAGTTTATCTCTCTCTCTCCCTTTCTCTCGCTCTCGTTAGTTTTTTTTTTAATTTTACAATAATGGCAGATCCGGCTGGTGAATTTGCCAAGCAAAAACGTACGAGCGGGTTTATACTCAACTTTAAGCGCAATACTGCAAAATTAGCGGCAACTGCTCGCACGCTGCCGCATATGCGCACGCGATTGAGTTTGTTAGATGCATATTGGTCTGAGTATTCTCAGAGTGACCTGATTTTGCAGGCGAACAAGGCGGCTTTCAAAGGCGAGTTGTATTTTGAAAAAGATGAGTATCTTGAGGTTGAGACGGGTTTTGTTGAGGCTAAAGCGGATTTGTTACAGACTATCGAGGAGTTAGAAGTCGCCGCGAATCCACCGGTAATCGCAGGCGCGTAAAATAATCAGGTCGTACACACACAATCTGTTCCGGGTCCGTTGGAGTTCGCAAACATGCCGAAATGTCAAATCCCGAAATTTTCCGGAAAAGCCGAGGAATGGGAGACCTTCAAGGAGCAGTTTTCTACGATGGTGAAAAACAAGGCCAACTTACCGGATGCTATCAAGGTGCAATATTTAGTAGACTCGGTTGAAGGGCCTGCAGCGCTTAGAGTAAAGGGTCTTCCGTTGACAGGTGCTGGTTTTGAGTTGGCTTGGCAAAAGTTGATGCGCAGGTACGATAATCCTAAGAGACGCATGCATACATACATGTAATTGTTGATCGATATGAAACCGGTTAAGCGGAAATCATCGGTAGAGTTGATTGAGTTACTAGATAAGGCGGAAACTGCGCTTAAAACTTTCAAGGACGTAGGCTGTCCGTACGAATATTGGGACAGTTGGCTTATTCACATGGTCGAGCGCAAATTGGATAGGGAGACGCGCGAAGGGTGGCGTATTTTGCATGAATCGGTGACAGATTTTTCGACATTTACAGCGCTTACAACACTTCTTGAAACTCGTGCATCTTCGCTTGATCAGGATACAGATGTTGGTGCGGAGTCGCCTACCGGTAAACAAGCTAGTCAGAAAGGAAATTCTTTTAATCGTTCGTCTCGTCGTGAGTCAGTTTCAGCTAACGCTGCTAGCACCTCGTCGTGCAAGAGTAATCGCGGTTCCGCTGAAAAATTTAGTTTGTGTAGGGGTTCTCATCAGTTTCAAGCCTGTCCAAAATTCAATGGTATGTCCAGTTCTGCTCGCTTTGAATATTGCAAAAGGCAGAGATTGTGCCTCAATTGTTTGAGATCAGGTCATTTTTT